>PVIC010022437.1:0-27669 GCA_004025085.1 Thryonomys swinderianus | reverse complement strand
TCAAACTCAGCAATCCTCCTGTCTCTGCCTCCCGAGTGCTGGGATTACAGGCATGAGCCACCATGCCCAGCACTGTAAGTGGTTATCAGGATCCAACTCAGGACCTTGTGCTTGTGAGACAAGCGCTGGAACCACTGAGCTAAATCTCTGGCCCTCATTATTCTATTTTTTTTTTTTTTTTGAGACAGGATTTTGCTTTGTAGTTCAGGCTGGCTCTGAGCTCACTATGTAGCCCAGGCAAGCCTGAAACTCAGCAATCCTCCTGTCTCTGCTTCCCGAGTGCTGGGATTACAGGCATGCGCCACCACGCCTGGCACTGTGGTATGTGGTATTGATTGCTGGTGGGTGTGAGTCACCACGCCCAGCATTATATGTGGTTACCAGGGATCGAACTGAGGACCTTGTGCTTGCAAGGCAGGTGCTAGAACCACTGAGCTAAATCTCCAGCCCTCATTATTCTAGTTTTGATTGGGGGGGGCAACAAAGGGCTAAAAATGAGTAAAAGAGTATTTTAATTTCATTTCCTTTTTCATTTTTCTTTTTTTTTTGAAGACAGGGTCTCACTTTGTTAGTTCAAGCTAGTCCTGAACTCACTATGTAGGCTAGGTAGCCTCGAATTCACAGCAATCTTCCTGCCTCTGCCTCCTGACTGCTGGGATTATAAGTGTGAGCAACCATGCCCAGTTAATTTTATTTTCTGTACTAGGGCTGCAGTATAAAACTAAAAGAAAAAAAGAGCCTTGACAATCAGGAAAGTGGCTCTTGGTCAAATAGATAAGACCTCCTGATATGTTCCCTTCTGGTGTCCTCTAAATCAATCAGTCCCAGCCAGCAGCTTCTGCCTCTGGCTGTCTGACCTAGACTCAGTTTGTTTATAAAGCAGAAGTGTTCTTAAGAACTAAAATCTCTCCTGGATTTAGTAGCCTATGGATCTGTAGAATGTGGAGAAGTGTTGCATGGACCTGTTTTTCTATTCTTTATGTCAATCTCCTGACTTGGTTTAAGCTATGTTTGGTGGCCAAATAAACTCACTCTCTATAAAGTGTGTACTTAATATTAAAGGTTTATAGGCTTATAATATCCAAAGAGGCATTCATTACCTAGCTAAAGCTCATGGAATTGAATGAATCAAAACAGGATTATTCATAGTCCTCAGAGGGCTCCAAATAACACATAAATATAATGGGAGAATCTTATCAAATCTTTTCTCTCTAAATAAGAATACTGTGACAGGGCCGGAGGGTTAGCTCAGTGGTTCCAGCGCCTGCCTCGCAAGCGCAAGGTCCTGAGTTCGATCCCCGGTAACCACATATAATGCTGGGCGTGGAGACACGCCCACCAACAATCAACACCGCATACTACAATGCTGGACGTGGTGGCTCACGCCTGTAATCCCAGCACTCGGGAGGCAGAGACAGGAGGATTGCTGAGTTCGCGGTGGCTTGCCTGGGCACCATAGTGAGCTCAGGGCCAGCCTGAACTACAAAGTGAGACCCTGTCTCAAAAAGCAAAAAAAAAAAAGAATACTGTGACAAATTCACTAACATACACTGAATAATCAACAAGACTAACCGAAGAAATCTTTCGTAGAGATGTCCGGATGCAACAGAGAAGATATTAATTATGTCATCTTTATCTTGTTTCACCTCCTCAGTCTTCTGTCCTCCTGAAAAGCCCCTGAAACAACAGGTAAGAATGATACCCTTTCTAGTACTGACCAGAGACATAGTCCTTTAAGGAGAGAGGAAAAAGATGATGCTGTCCCATTCCCATTCCTATTGTAGAGGGTGAGATCTGGTCAGGGTGGCACAAAGTATAGAGTGCATCAAAAGAGGACAGAGTCAACAACACCACCCCACAGGGAAAAGGAAGAGGCTCCCTAAAGCATCCTGTTGCTTTAGAAATACTGGGGACACAGGCTGGGAACATGGGAAATGAATAAGGTAGTTAACAAATACCTCCGTAAAGAGCAGCTGTAGCTAAAGGAGATTGAAGAAGCATGGGATAAGTTTACCAGCAAGAAACAATAAGCTCCTTTAGGTGACTGACTGGGAAACATTGACCCCAATCAAAGGAAAGATTTCGCTGCACAAATAATATGAAAGGTCCAGACAGGATGCTATATTCAAGAGAAGAGGTAGATGGTGAAGCTTTTCCTTAAAAACATAGCTTTCAAAAAAATGCTATTTAGGACTGGGAATTTAGCTCAATGATTCCAGTGTCTGCCTTGCAAATGCAAGGTCCCAAATTTGATCCCTAGTAACCACACACCACAATGCCAGGTGTGGTGGGTCATACCCATAATCCTAGCACTTGGGAGACAGAGGCAGGAGTATGGCCAAGAGCTCAAGGCCAGCCTGGGCTAACACAGTGAGCTCAGGGCCAGCCTGAACTACAAAGTGAGACCCTGTCTTAAAAAAAAAAAAAGCCAATTTACCATTTGAATGAGTCCCAAAATCCAGCTTCATTTTCATTTGTTCCATCACTCAGCAAGTCTTCATTCACCATGTCTGCCTTCTTCTGAACCTGCAATCACATGTGATGGGCCTTATTCCTAGTAGGTTCACCCGTGCACTTAACAACAGGGAATTACCAACCAGTTTCCAGAGGCTGGCACAACTTCCAGAGTCCATCAGTACTCAATAGAAGCATCTTTAGGGGACGGAAAAAGAGCTTAGATGTGTATGTACACACACCAACTCACCATGAGCAATGCACCCATTATTACTGCAAACATCTACTAAAAAAAAAAAAGTAGCCCAGAAATTCCTTCATTAGGGTGGTAATATTGGAATAGTAGGTAGAGGGACAGCAACCTCTTTTAAACAAGAGGTTTGTATAATAGCAAAGAAATTCAAATTTGGCCATGTAGATACGACAGACTGAGCAAATGCAGCAGCACACTTCACCAAGCTAACTGAGCATGGGGAAGGAGCACAGCATACAGGAGCTGTTGAGAAAGGGCAGTTGGGTCATAACCTGTCTGCAGGACTTCCTACCACAAACATAGGTGGGACTTTTTCTGAGGCACAATGTATGGCTTATGCTAGGTTTTGCTGTGCATAAAGACGTTTATTCAATAATACATTTACTTTGAGGCACTAAGAATCCCAAAATGCTGAGAAAAGAAATAGGAAAATAAGTAGAACTACTACTTTGCTGCTAACATTTTCATTAGCACTTTCCCCACTATTCTGAGAATAAAATTATCAATAATATTATGAATTATGGGAATATAAGCAATAGCATCAAAGAGAACATCTTTATTTTTAATAAAGTGGGACTAGAGTTGCTCATTGAGATTACCCAAGTGGAGCAAGCTTTCTGTTGAAGAAAGACATAAATTTATACTTACAATATTCTGCCTTAAAGCACTATTCCTATAATTGCTATAGTAAATTCCACAGAAAGTTTTGGGTTGATTTATATACACAGTCATCTCCTTTATCTTCAGGCGATGTTTTCAGAGCCCCAGTAGATGCCTAAAACCTTAGTACAGGATCCTGTCTATACTATGTTTTTACTTATACATACTTATGATAAAGTTTAATATATAAATTAGGTACAGTAAAGAGATTTATGAAACTAATAGTAAAATAGAACATTGTGGCCGTACATTATAATACAAGTAATGTGACTGTGGCTGCTCTTGAGTCAAGACAAAGAGTTGTATTTTCAGTCTGTGGCTGCCTGTGGTTGAAACCTTGGATAAGGAGGGTAGACTGTTGTGTACTTTTACATGATGACTAACAACAGAATACCACTACTTTACACAACTATAAAAAAGAATAACTTTTTTAGTACAGCAAACTCACCTTTACTTTAATAATTTTGCTTTTGAAGTCATTGAGGATGACAACCACCTCATCAGCATCAGGAGGAGAATCTGTACCATCATGGCTTTGAGAGAAAGGCAAGAAAGACACTATCACAGTTCTCAAAGTACAGCGAGCCACTGGACAAATATATGTCACATGTGTTCATCACTTTTTTCAGAACCAATTATTTTCTCAGTCTGCAAGAAGCCCTTTTGAGCTGCACACAAGCACTAGTCAAATCTGTATGTGGGACGAGTATCCCGACTTCCTTCCTGAGTCCTCCCCAGTTGCCTGTGGTCAAACAAGGATCTCCTGAGCCTGGCAAGCATACGCTAAGCACTGAGTAACTCAGGGTGCTTGTGGTTCCTCCTACTCTTATTCTGATCACTTTCCATTCCCCACCCCACCTCCTCTGTTGTTCTTGCCTCCCCCCAAATGTCACATTTTGGGAAGGGGGCTCAATGTTTTATCTTTTGTTCATATCTATGACCCTTGTTTGAGGCATACATAGCACCTTGAAAAAAGGGAGTTAGGGATGGGCTACTCTGAATCATCACTGAAGCCAAATCCCATCTACTCTTTTAAGTGGAACAGTTTTATAAAGAAACCGCTCTCCTGTCTAGGGCACTTAACCAGGCAAATCTAGTTCCTTTACTTTATTGAGTGCCTCTAGTAGGAAGAACTATAATCAGCTGTCTTGCAGGGAGACAGTTGCAGAGGAGTAAAAATTTAAAATAACATTTTCCTATTAACCAACTATAAGGCC
The DNA here is from genome assembly GCA_004025085.1 of Thryonomys swinderianus. Classification (NCBI taxonomy): domain Eukaryota; kingdom Metazoa; phylum Chordata; class Mammalia; order Rodentia; family Thryonomyidae; genus Thryonomys; species Thryonomys swinderianus. The sequence continues at coordinate 23,085 of PVIC010022437.1, read as the reverse complement.
TAAAATTTCTTGTCACCAAATTTCAAGGTATAAGAAGTCACAGTAACAATATGAATTCACTGCATCTTCTGTCACCCGGAAGAGAGAGTTTTCAGAAAAAGCAAGATTCTGGCAGGGAGGAAGCCTTAAGTATGAACTACTCTAGAATCAAGGGGCACAGCCAGGAAAAGGCAGCACCACAGAATGCCACAGAATTTGAAAGCACAATTAAAATATTGTGCTATATGGAGAAAATCTACTTACAATAAAGATGCTATTTAAAATCAACACAAATCTATACTGCTTTCATGTGTATTGAGTAAGACAGATGTCAATGCCGAGGCAATGACACACAAGGGAACATTACAAATAAACAGCAATGAAAATTATTCCCCAAATAAATTCACAGGAAGTTCTTTCATGTAATTTACGACTCCTTCTCCTTCCTTTCTTCCTGCCTTCCTTCTTTTCTTTCTTTGAGATAGGGACTCACTATGTAGTTCAGGCTAGCTTCAAAATCGCAGCAGTTGTCCTGCTAGGATTATAGGCATGTTCCACCACACCTAGCTCTGTTATTTCTTTGATCCTTTCTTCAAATGACAAAAATTTCCTACCTGCCTATGGTCTGCTCCACTGACAGAATGATTTGACTCTGGGATGATATTAGCACAAATGATTACTATCACATACACTTTTCTGGAAAAGTATTTTTCTGTCACACATATGACTGTAACATAAATTTTGATGCCTGGCAAAATGCCAGATAATATTCAACTAAAGCTGATTCTCAATTCAAAATGTTGTGGAAAAGTGTAGTGATATCAATTGCTCCTACCTGTAGATTCTATAAATATCTTCAGAGCGTCCCTTCCTAAGTCTGAGAATCCAAGCTCCTGGGTTGGCTTTTAGCTGAAAGTAGCCCTAAAATAAGAAAAAAAGCCAAATTTCAGTTGTTTTTTAAAACATAAAAATGCTATTTCTTAGGAATCTTCTGAAGTAGTAGACACCTGGCAATTTAAATAAGAAAATAAAAAAATCAGGGCAATGCAGAAAGAACAATAAAGCTAACAACCACATATTAGACACTACACAAATACATGCCAATCAAGCCCAGAAGCCCGCCCATAGCCATGCACCAGTGAAGGTGCAATGTGTGATGGCTAAGTAAGCTGCCAACTTGCTAAGAAGAGAGTAAAGTAGCCATCCGAGGAGCAACGCATTTTCAGGGGCTAATCTATTTAGATCAGAGCATAGCTTCTTCTTCTCCTCCTCCTTCCTCTTCTTCCTCCTCCTCCTCTTTTTTTGAGACAGGGTCTCACTTTGTAGCTTATGCTGGCCCTGAGCTCACTATGTAGCTGAGGCAATCCTCAAACTCAGCAATCCTCAGGCCTCTCTTGTGAGCGCTGGATCACAGGCGTCAGCCACCACCCCTGGGATTGTGGTGTGTGGTACTCATTGCTGGTGGGTGTGAGTCACCACGCACAGTATTCTGTATGTGGTTACCAGGGATTGATCAAACCAGGGACTTTGTGCTTGCTAGACAGGTGCTGGAACCACTGAGCTAAATATCTGGCCCTATAGTTTCTTCTTTTAAACAGATATGAAATCCAGTTTTCACATTTAACCAAGCTAATGACTTTTACATGAGCCAAATTCAGTCAATTATGAATTTTAATCTCACAGTTCAGAACATTAATTGTTCCACCATAAATTATAATTTGCAAATTAACATCATTGCCATATCTCTATTTGAGTGCTGATTATTTACCAAGTTGGCCATAACAATGGTATCCACAATGACAGGATTGGCTGAAGTTCCTAAGGTAAACTGCAGTCCCCGTGGGGGTTGGCCTGTGGTGATGTCATAGCAATGCCCCTCCAGTAACAGGTACTCCAGCTCATACTCAGCAGCCACTACACCGTCCACCTGAAATAACAAACAGATCACTTGAAAGCTATTCAGCACCAGAATTGGAAATGCATTTTGCAAAGTGAATGAGGCCAACAAGAAGACTTATATACTGCAGGATCATACTGTAAGAAATTCAAGAAAAGGCAAAATTATACGACAGAGTAGATAAAATTCATCGTGGCTGGGTGGGGGCATTGTCTCAAAGAGGTACAAAGGATCTTCCTGGGATTAAAGAAATGTTCTGTATCTTTATTACAATAGTGGTGGCTATGAAATTATAAAAACAATTGGAAGAAATAAGGAGAAAAGAGAATAAGGAGATCATTCCAAAAATATATATGGAGGATATGCCTCTAGTCACTTAAATTAGCCATCCTAAACTCATGAATCAGTATAAAAACTTGCAAACAAGATTCATGGCAACATTATTGGTAATAAACAAGAGTAGAAAAGTAGAAACAAATGACATTCATGAGGATAAAGTATATCCACAAAGAGGAAAAAAGAATGAAATATTGATACATGTTATAGCATGGATAGGCCTTGGAAATCATTTGTTAAGCAAAAAAAGCCAATCATAAAAGACCACACGAATTGTAATGGTAACAAAAACGGGGAAACTAACTCATGTATTTAGGGTGTGGGGGAGTTGTAGGGCGGGTACAGGAATGGGAAAAAATGAGAATTAAGTCATGTACTATACTGGTACAAATTCTCAATGTGATCATGATGCGTATATAAAATTTACCTATATCACAATTAAAAAGAAAAAGACCACATGTTGTATGATTCTATTTAAAGAAAATGTCAAAAGAGGCAAACCTATAGAGATAAAAAGCAGACTATAGCTGCCAGGAGGCAGAGGGATGTAGAATGTTGCTAATGGTATGGAACTACTACTAGGTTGATGAAAACACTAAAATTAGTGGTGATAGCTACACAGCTCTGTGGATATACTAAGTCCTCTAATCTGTACATTTTTGGAGGAAAGATTTAATGGTACACAAATTACATCTGAATGCAGTTGTTTATATTCTTACCTCTTCTAAATAAATATTATCAAGATCATATGGTGTTCTGACAGATTCTACCATCCAACTCTCAGGTGTATTCAGATTCAGGGTGAACAATGGAGACTGTGGCATATCAAGAAATTTTGCTATTGGACCCTTGGCAAAGTTATTTTCTGCAGTGAAAGAAATCTCTGGTTCTAAGACATAACGGTAAAAGCTAAAATTGAAAAGAAGAGTGTTAAGATTTCTTTTGTGTAATCACAGGTCTTGAGTTATTCTTAAAAGGCAAGTCTTTAAATGGTGATTGGTTTCTCACACTAGCTCTGAAAATACTATTATGTTATAATGGGGGGGTTCTCATTATGTTGTATAGTTCAGACTGGCCTTGAACTCACTATGTAGCCCAGACTGGCTATGAAACATAGCATATTTGTAAATGAGTAATTTTTTGCAGGCACAATATGCATCCAAAGCTCATAACAATATAAAAAAGCTAAGTTTGGTCACTTCTTCAAAATACGGTACATGTAAATAAGCCTAAGCCAGGTTCCTCTACCATACACATCACAATCTAAAATGCCTACTCTTCTTTTAAGGTTAAAACTCAGTGCAAGTAGTCTGGAATAAGCCCTCTAAATGCTCCCATGCCTACACTCTTAGAACTTATGCTTAAAGAAAAAATTGGCATATTGAACATTCAAATACTTTTTTTTTTTTTTTTTTGAGACAGGGTCTCACTTTGTAGTTCAGACTGGTTCTGAGCTCACTATGTAGCCCAGGCAAGCCTCGAACTCAGCAATTCTCCTACCTCTGCCTCCCGAGTGCTGGGATTACAGGCGTGAGCCACCACGCCTGGCACTGTGGGATGTGGTATTGATTGCTGGTGGGTGTGAGTCTCCACGCCCAGCATTGTATGTGGTTACCGGGGATCGAACTGAGGACCTTGCACTTGCGAGGCAGGCGCTGGAACCACTGAGCTAACCCTCCGGCCCTCAAATACTTTTTTAAACTTTATGTTCACCTAAAACCCATGAAATTCTTTAGTATTCCAGCCTGCTTTTGGACTTGATACCATGTTTTCCAATTTCTTAAATAATATGTTTTACCTTTTTAAAGGCATGTCTGAAAGTTTAGATTGGCAATTCATAAACACTCTTAGGTTCATATTTATCAGCTGAGTCAAAACCTAAAAAGACAAACCAGAAGACAGATTATTTAAATTTTCCCTTCAGAAATTCATTATTTGACAGTGAATTAAGACAGAACATTTCTTAATATCTCAAGGAAAAGATATAAAGATAATAAACTTCCATAAAGTCCGCACTGGAAATTTCTGTAAATCAGAACTCCAGTGCAGATCTAAATCATTCAATCATATAACCTATTCTCTGAGACAGACAGACAGACACACACACACACATACACACACACACACACACAAGCTTTTCACATAAAGAAAACGTAACACAGAGTCAGCAAGAGCAACAGACAGGTGATGACCATGTACCTACCCAAAGAAAACATAAGGGCTCATAGTATAACTCATGTAAAGTATGAAAAATCATAAAGGCAAACATCCAGAGTAGAGTTCAGATGTCTGTGCTTCAAGAAAAATGTTACCTTAGGCAGGGGAGTGGGAAAAAAATGAGAATCTAGGTGTGTCGTGTACTGGTACAAACCCTTGATGTTGCATGTGGTCATAATGTATATACAAAATGTATCAATGAAATAATTTTTATATATCTTATACATATATAAAAGACATGCTTCAGAGAAAAGGTTCATAGTGGTTACCAAAAGAGAAAAATGAAAAAAAGAGAATTATTTCACTTTTTAACTCCTGCCACTATGGCATAAATCAATTTAATTCATAGATACTTTGCCCTAAATGAGTATAATTTTTAATTATATGATATAGCCAAAAAACTTACACAACTTGCTAAATTTACAAAGTTGTTTCAGAGTCATTATCAATCTTTATGAAGATCACTCTGTCCAAGATGTTCTGTACCATTTTCCAGTGCCCTTTAACAACAACTTAAGGACACAGAGGACACTCCCAGAGAATCCCAGGGTACATGGCTACCTTTGACAGATATGAACTGCCTCCGATTGGTCCTTACCAACAGCAATGGAGCAAGTCTTTGTGCTTCTCTGGTGACAGGGTCAATAACAGCCACAACATCAAAGTATGTCTCTCCTTCCTTTGGCCTCAGTTTAATTGCACTATAAAGATCAAAACAATAAAACATTAACAAGAAAACTGGAAACCAAAAAATTATGGCTTTTGTTTTAGCTAGCATAATCTTAGAATTTCAAAAAACTATTCGTTTTGTTGAGATAGGGTTGCTTTATGTGATTCAAATTGATCTTAAACTCACTACATAGCCCAGGCTAACCTTGAACTTGGAGTGACCCTCTCGGCTTCAGAGAGCCAGGATTACAGGTATGCACCACCACAACCAGAATTTTTGTTTTGTTTTATAAAAAAACTTTACATTTAGAACAACTAGTTTACAATAATCAACTACTGGATTATGTCCACCTCCGAATTCTAAAACCCTGATAACTCAGGCTCATTTGAGATGGAAAGATTATGTCAAGAAAGATGGAAAGATGGAAAGATTATGTCAGCTAAAAATTATATTTAACCAAACTACTAAAAGCTAATGATATTAGCCTCTCACAATCATTGAACATTATACCAATTCTTTTTTTTTTTTTTTTTTTTTGAGACAGGGTCTCGCTTTGTAGTTCAGGCTGGCCCTGAGCTCACTATGTAGCCCAGGCAAGCCTCAAACTCAGCAATCCTCCTGTCTCTGCCTCCCAAGTGCCGGGATTACAGGCATGAGCCACCACGCCTGGCACTGTGTTATGTGGTATTGATTGCTGGTGAGCGTGAGTCACCACAGCCAGCACTGTATGTGGTTACCGGGATCAAACTCAGGACCTTGTGCTTGTGAGGCAGGTACCGGAACCACTGAGCTAAATCTCCAGCCGCCATTATACCAATTTTTATTTGTTGGCAAAAAGGATGTGAGAAGAGAAGAAATAAATCATTTTTGAAATGAGACAGCACTAGGGATATAGCTCAGTGGTACAGAGCTTGCCTAGAATGCAGAAGGCTCTGGGTTTAAGCCTCAGTCCTGCAAAAAACAAATGTAACATTTCAGAAAACCTACAAAACATTTTTTAAAAAGTGAAACATAAATATATATAACCACAAAATGGTGCTATTCTAGTACTTTATTGCATTTTTGTGCAATTCTTTTCAGATGCTCATGCAAAAGTTAGTTTTAAGTACAGAATACTGCAATTTAAAAACAATCTCCCCATCTCTTCATCACTAATGCACAGAGATTTTTACATGATGTTACATACCAAGAACCCTGAAAAAGAAATAACATTTTATTCTTCAAGAAGATCCACCAATCTACTCAGGCTATTCTTTGGTGCTGGACATTTAGATGGCTTTCAACATGTAAACAAGTTTTGCATCCATCTCTGCTCATAGTTAAAATTTATTCAGGGTCAGAGAAGTGCTAGACAGGAAATTATAACCACAGGATTCAAACATTTGAAGAATGATATGTATTGTGAACTTTATTTCCTAAATAATGAAAGCAATTTATATGCCAAAAAAGTAAATCATCTTTGCCATCACTGAATTGTACATATTATGATGGTTAGTTCTGATAGTCAATTTGGCTGGATGGAAAAATTAGGAAACTATCAAGCATACTTCTGGGTGTGACTGTGAGGGTTGTTTCCAAAGATAAATGGCATATGTGATGCAAACTCAAGGGGAAGATCTGCCCTGAATGTCTGTGGCACCATCCAATGGGCTAGGGGACCAGATGGAACAAAAATGGGAGGAGAGCTTCCTGGTTGCCTTGATATAAGGTGCTTTCCTATGCTATGCCATTCCACTGTGACACTTCTGCCTTAGGACCATGGAGTGAAGCCTCTGAAACTATAAAGATTTATGTTTAAACCTTTTATCTTTCAAGCTGTTTGTCTCAGGTATTTTGCCACAGAAACAGAACTCTGACTAACAAATTATTTTCTGTTCCCAGTAAGCAAAGCTAACTGGCTGAATTTTGAATTTATCTCCAGTTCCTCTACAGAAAAACACATTTACCCACATAGAACTTGCTACAGGGTTCCTACTGAAGTCACATTGACACAGATAACTTAAGAGTAATCAACTTGAAAGGTTTCAAATCATTAACTGCTTTGTTTCAGTTGCTAGTCACTAATTAGTCTTTTATGCAAGAACATGTACTGGTATGATTTTTTAAAAGTTTAATACAAAACAAGCATAACTAACAAAACTGAGCAAGGGTAGTTCAGATGTCAATAGAAATTACTTCAAATTTTCATTGCTTTAACAATAACCATTGCTTTGGAATACCTTTCTGACTATGATATAGTAATGCTTACCATTTCAGATAATATTAACAATTCTAGATTCAATCACTGCTAATGATTATTCTAATAAAAGGTTTTAAAATATAATATAGCCATCTTCAAAGTGCAGCTCCAGAACAGCATAGTTAACTTAACTTGAGCATTTGCTAGAAGCAAATTTAATAGAGCTAAGACTTACTGAATCAGAAACTAAGGGGGCAGGTCCAGCAATCTACATTTTAAGCTCCTGAGTAAGAGTCAAAATCTGAGTGGTACTTCCTAATATAATTTATAGTTCTGCACTAGGAGAAAAGCTCATGAGAGAGTAATGTATACCAACTCTCAAAAAGAAAAAAAGGAAGGTCTTCACCAGACTCCAGGCTGATGAGCCTAGCCATGCCAAGCGTGGACAGCATGACATATTCTGACTAATACAGTGCTATAGCAACAGAAATGCTCAGAACTGACTCTGTGAGGGTCTTAGCCAGTCCCACATTCTACAACAAGAAAAAGAGAGAAGACAAAACCCAAGAAAAGAGAAAGACAGATGTGGATTTGGGAACAACTTGAACTAACAATGCTATTTTTTAACATATTTGCTTAGCAGTAGAAGTGAAGCCCAAGTGATAAAGAAACAAGATTTGGAGATTATATGCATTTGCCTCGAGTAAAGTAAATGTCAAAGAATACTGTGCTTCACTAACACACAAGATTCACAAGATTCCCACAAGATTTGGAGATTATATGCATTTGCCTAGAGTAAAGTAAATGTCAAAGAATACTGTGCTTCACTAACACACAAGATTCACAAGATTCTTGTGAAGACACAGATTTACGTAGCTGCTAGTTCAATAGGTCTTGTGTACAGCCAAAGATTGCACTGCTGACAAGCTCCCAGACATTGCCATTGGTCTATGGACCATATGCAGAGAACCTCGTACATAGATTGACAGTTTAGACCTTTTTATTTCTATTTTAGTGAGAAACTTCTTACTTACATACAACAAACACACATTTAGCTAACACATTCCAATAAGAAGAATTTCTTTAATTATAATTTGGATCATAATAAAATTTGCAAGTAAGGCATTTTAACTATGTGAAACTCCAGGAAGCTCAGAAAGAAAATGGATGTAATAAAAAAAGACACAGATAGCCGGGCATGGTGGCGCACGCCTGTAATCCCAGCACTCGGGAGACAGAGGCAGGAGGACTGCTGAGTTCGAGGCTTGCCTGGACTACATAGTGAGTTCAGGGCCAGCCCGAACTACAAAGCGAGACCCTGTCTCAAAAAAAAAAAAAAAGACACAGATCTAGGGGCCGGGGATTTAGCTCAGTGGTTCCAGTGCCACTGGTTCCATCCAGCAAGCATAAGGTCCCTGATTTGATCGATCCCTGGTAACCACATACAACAGTACCGGGCTCACGCCCACCAGCAATCAATACCCCACACCACAATGCCAGGCATGGTGGCTGACACCTATAATCCCAGCACTCGGGAGGCAGAGGCAGAAGGATTTCTGAATTTGAAGCTTGCCTAGGCTACAAAGTGAGCTCAGGGCCAGCCTGAACTACAAAGTGAGACCCTGTCTCAAAAAGAAAAAACAGCATAGATCTCTGCTCAGGGCTCACTATCTTGATTATGAAAGGGAAACAAGATGACAGGTTACTTAGGAAACGTGTTCTACCCTAGTAACTAGATAATAAGTTATTTGCTGGATGTGTACAAGTGCTGGTGGCAAAATCCAGCAAGGTTTAGTTAGAACTCCTCACTCACTAGTGATATGAGAAATCAGAAAACACAGTGCAAGTAGAGAAGGTCTTCATCCCATCCTATAAACCATCAGTCAGACCATTGTGACTCTGCAAAGACTGGCAGTGAGTAAACCCAAGTCCATAAAACCATAATGTAGTTGGTGCTGGACAAATCAGATCAGAATCACAGAGCAGCAGCACAGAGGCATGTGAATTTAAGGCTTCCTTGGGGATTCTGAAGCATAATCAAATTTCATACTTGCCAGGTAACTATACAGGGTTCATCCTAAAAAGTTAACCTAAGTTCAGTCATGAGGAAACAACTAATTTGTAGGACATTCTGAGAGACAATTGGCAGACTCTTAAAACATATTAATGTCATAAAGGACAAAAGAACAAAGAAAGGAAGAAAAAAAAGAAAAAAATAGCAGGGACTCTTCAAGATTAAAGGAGACTAAAGAGACATAATTAACTCCAATGTGTTCGGGACCAAAACAAACATAAGAAGTACTGTAAGTGGTAATTAATGGAACACTGGTATTGTAAATAGGGATTATAGGTTAACATCATTGACTCAAAATTAAATTTCTAGGTTAAGGGCCGGGGATTTAGCTCAGTGGTTCTGGCATCTGACTTGCAAACACAAGGTTCCAATTTCACTGCCAGGCATGGTGAACTCATACCCACCAGCAATCGGTACCACATACCACAATGTGGCATGGTGGCTGATGCCTGTAACCTCAGCACTCAGGAGGCAGAGGCAGGAGAACTGCTGAGTTTGAGGCTTGCCTGGGTTACATAGTGAGCTCAGGGACAGCCTGAACTACAAAGTGAGACCTTGTCTCAAAAAAAATAAAAATAAAATTAAAATTAAATAAAATTCTAGGTTATGTTACTAGTATTAGTACTGAAAAGTTTTCAAAATGATGCATGAGATAGAGGGCTGGGGATTTAGCTCAAGTGGTACCGTGCTAACCTTGGATGCATAAGGGCTGGAGTTCTATCCCCAGTACTGCAAGAAAAACCAAACCAAAACAAAACAAAACAAATGACCAACAACAACGAAAAAGATGCACAAGAAGTGTTTTAAAAATCTATTTACTCTTGAATATTAGAAAATTACAACTAGTATGTTTTATTCCATGCTACCTGTTCTATAAAATGATGCACTCAAAATTATCCAGATTTAAGTAGAAATATCAACATCCATGCAACTGAGAACTATACATGAATTTTTTGTATGAAAACTAAAATATAAAAACTGTGTGGTGGCTCACGCCTGTAATCCCAGCACTCGGGAGGCAGAGGCAGGAGGATTGCTGAGTTTGAGGCTTGCCTGGGCTCCACAGTGAGCTCAGAGCCAGCCTAAACTACAAAGTGAGACCCTGTCTCAAAAAAAAAAAAAAAAATTGTGCTTTGAGGCAATTTTTTTTTTTTTTGGTATAACATACATGCAAACCTTGTATGGAAAAATGAAAGGAGGTAAAGACAAAATTTAGTACAAGTTTAATATTCAGGAAAACAAATTCAACATGAATTCTATACCTGTGTCGGTCTTCAAAGAACTGGTACTCAATTCTTGCATCTCCTTTGGGCTGAGCTGACAGGAGAGCATCTACCTTCATTACCAAGTCACTGGCCCTGAAAGATGGGTTATGAATCTTAGCATCTCTTTAACTGAAGGTTTCTTAATTACTGGCAGACAGATCACCTCAAATATTAAATACTGACAAGGTGATGTTGAGAAGGCAAGGAGTCTATGCCAACAGGCATAAGAAAATGTACTGATTTTGTATGTGATCAGCTGTAAAATCTTGGGAACACTGTTTATTTTTCCATAAGGCAGTATAGATACTTATCTGTGTGTCAGGGCCTTGTAAATACTGTGCAGGCTAAACAGATCAAGCACCAGCTAAGTGCTTCACCCACAGCAAGAGGTTGTTATTATTTATATAATTTTTTCGCCCTCTTTTAAATAATACTACTATTTTTATGATTATTAGAATAATTCACAGGAAAAACAAAAAAATACAAAGGAGAAACTGACATATATCAGCATTATGAAGACATAAGTTATGATACTATAGTTCATAATTTTTACATTTTTAAGTAATATGTAAACAAAGGCAGTATACTACTTGGTAACCTACTTTTAAATTTATAAAAATGATGGTTAATCAATATAGTATATATCACTATTTTAGTAGCATCATATATATATATATATGTATATATATATATATATATATATACATACATATATATGGCTACATCATAGCCTATTAAACCAACCAGCTATTGAATATCTAAGTTATATCTAATGTCAAGTTATATCTAATGTCAATGCTATAATCAACAATGTAGTAAATAAATTAGAAAGGCCATCTATTCCCCTCAACCTTTCTAAAGCTCATTTCTAACAAAGGAAACTAAACCATGAGCCTGGAAAAAATGTTCTTACTTGCCAAAGTGAAGAGGAGAGCCCTTGTGGTTTTAAAAAGTAGAACCACAAGCTTATACATTGTTTCTTTGAACCAAAATACTGTATCAGATTATCTCTTTTGGTTAATTTAATGCTATATGTGGCCACAGTAATGAGCATCAATTGCTGTTTACGGTGTGTTAACATGGTCACAAGGCATGTCAAGGGTCACCTGGTTATGTAAATGGGCAAGCAGCCCACAAGCAACTTCCTAGAGGTTCATGAGGCACAATAAGTTGCACAAAGCTAAGCTCTAGAAAGCTGGGGACAGCCTCAGGGCTGTATGCTGAGTCAAGAATGAAGATGTATCTGCAACGGGGCAGCCACTCCATGGTAGAACAGCTTAGGCAGTACTGAAAATCCTAGGCAGGCAAGGAAACTGTTGAACCCCATGGATCGTATATCAATCTCTTGGCAGCCCATGACCAGCAATAGCCAACTCACTGTCACCTTTGGAGGATGCAAGAGAAATGACTCAGTATGCCACACTAGTAAATAAAATAACTGTAACCTGCCTTCCCTCTCCCAAACAAAATAAAACTGAAGATAACCAAACAGATACTAAGAGAAAGTTTCTCTTTATGTAAATATTCAAGGTAAAGAGATAACTAGACCCTTCACTTTGGCAGATGTTTGAAATTTTCCAAAATGAAAAGCTAAAACAAATAAAAACCGAGACACCTATGTCAGGCCTTTAAATAGCAGCCCATGAAACAAATTAGCTTGTTTAAAAAAGTAAAAAATTTTTTAAAAAAAGTTTGAGCCCTATTTATAAAGCAGGAAATAAAACTTCTCACACTAGGTAGTTAAGCAGCAGAATCAACAAAGAAAGTCTAAATAATATAACTTCTCTGGAATGAACTAATTAATTTTCTTCTACTACAAAACTTACACATCTTCTTCTACCCGAAGCTGCTGAATATGAGATTTTATTTTCTGTCCTGAAGTTTTCAAGATGATATTCTCTAGGAGGTGGAAATCATCCTGATTAAAAAGCTCACTGTCCTCCAGTGGCCCAACAATCTATAAGAAGAGAAGCAGAAGGTCAGGGCTGGAAAACTGTCCAACATCAGCAGCTGTTAAGGAGCCCTCTGTTGGCCTCAGGCTAACTTACACACCTAAGCAATGAGAAAAATATACACATCTGAATAAAATTACTGCATGAATAAAAAAGTAAAAACTCAATTAACTCATAACTCATATTTGCTTTATCCATTCCTCAGGCAATCACAGTCCAGACTTATTTCACATTATTTTCACAGTACACAAACTCTGAAGTAAAACAGCAATGTAATTTTCATTAAGTCTTACCAAAGCCTGCTTTATGTGTTAAGAGCTACTAATGTCTGTTCTGAGAGCCACCACACTCTCACTGCCTCCCACAATGGCAGGACACAACTAAACAGGAAGGTTCTGTACAGAGATATTTATGACAGAAAGCACACTGCCTGGGAAATAAGGGGCAGAAATATCATTGCACTTCAAAGCCCTAATCACCTTTGTAAAGAGGGTGGCTCTGCTGGAAGAGTTTACTAGCTTCAGAGGAGCATGCTGCAAAGACTTTTCACGGACCTAATCTGAAGCCAAGCATGTGTCAGCTTGACAAGTCCTCACCCTTCCATTGCTGATCACTGCCCTCTGTCCCTTCTTCAGCTTCAGGACATCCCTGCAGTACACGGCATGAGACAAAATGAAATCCATTTTGGAAGACTCAAACACCTCTTTAAAAAGACTGAAATCCATACCCTAGGAAAGTAATCATTTTTAAGGAAAAATCATTGTTATTAAGCAAACCAAGTGAATGAATACTCATAATAAATAAATTATAAAACACTCTTTTTATGAACAATAACTACATTTTCCAGCTAACATCATGATATCTCAAGTCTTCTGTCACCCCCACTTCAGCAAGAAACTGCTTATTTCCTGTGTTCATGGAATTTGTTCAACTGGTGGTCTCCATGACTTTTTTTTTGGCGGTACCAGGGATTGAACTCGAGCCCTTGTGTGTCCAAGGTTGGCATGGTACCACCTGAGCTGATCCCCAGGCCTGACTTCTTTATTTTTTACTTTTCAAATTCTGGTAACTTCAAAGGTCAATCATTTTCTCTACACTTATGGTTTCGTAAAAAACCTTAAGTGTAAAGAAAAAAAACTATAAACACTATTAAAATTAGTATATCAAATAAGTGAATAAATATGAGCTTTTATTGGAAACATATCAAGAACACACAAGCCTCTAACTCAAAAAATGAATAAAATCTCAGTTTTTCATTCTACAAACAAATCAACTGTTATCTACCTTTTACTTATTTATTTTTACAGTGCTGGTGATTGAACCCAGTGCCTCATGCATGGCAGGCAAATGCTCTGCCACTAAGTTACATCCCTGGCCTTTGTCTATCTTTTGAAAACTGTACAAAACACATGTGAAGTATGTACTACCACTGACCTTCAGGATTATTTCCCCATTAACTTTTTATTTTTCCTTTTTTGACAGGGTCTCAGTTTGTAGTTCAGGCTGGCCCTGAGCTCACTATGTAGTCCAGGCAAGCCTCGAACTCAACAATCCCCCTGTCTCTGCCTCCCGAGTGCTGGAATTACAGGTGTTGAGTCACCACGCCCAGCATTGTATGTGGTTACTGGGGATCAAACTCAGGACCTTGTGCTTACAAGGCAGGAACCACTGAGCTAAATCTCCAGCCCCCCATTAACTTTTTACCAAGATTCAATTATTCATCAGACTCCTTAGGCAAAATATTACACAACACATAAAAGATTAATGCAAATTTCTTTTAAAAAGTGAAAAAATAAAGAGGAAAAATAGTATTTTTAAAAAGTTATTTCTCGGAAAGTTTTACAAATTTAAAAAATATAAATTCTGAGATTCCAAAACTAATTCCTGATGATGAACAAGACACATGAGCCGGACATGTGACTGAAGGGACAACCTAGGACACACACACACAGTATCTTACCCCAACAGAGAACTCCCTGATGTCTGCTCCTGTTGCCAACGCCTCTGCAGTGTCCTCTTTAACCATTTTGGTGATGAAGTTCTTGGCAGAGTTGGAATTCTGGGTCTGGAGAGCTGCCCAGATTGCTCTGGAGATCTGAGTGTGCTCATAACTTATTTCTTTACTTGGATTATTGATCATGCTGATCCTAACATTGTTACTGGATTTCTATTTCCAAAACAGGACATAAGAGTTACATAATAGATACTTTGAATTTAGAAGGCAGCATCCACATCAGTTATGTTTCATAAATAGTAAATAATGTCTCTCTGAAAAGGTTTTAGTAGTGCTCCTTGATGTTCAGAAGGAAATTCAGATGTTACAATTGGGCATTCAAAAAACCCCACATGATCATCATTTCCAATACCATTTCTTATCACCCCTGTAAATCCACCTGCTACTATAGACCATCAGAGCTGTGACATTCCCCTTTCATGATTCTGATACACGTGATGCCTCACTCTGCATGCTGACCTCAACTATATTCCATCTTTTCTCCCTTAAGTTCCCACCATTCTTCAAAGTCCTGCTCAAACCTATCTCCATTCGCTTGGCCTTTCCAGGAGTCCTATAAAAATGAATTTCTCTCTGGATGAAAAGAGAGGAATTCATGTGAGAGAAGATACCTGGGACCCACAAAACCAAAAGAAGAGCTTAAATCCAGTATACAAACATCAGAAATTTATATTAAGGGTATCAAAACACATTTGGAAGAACATTCATAGCAGCTTTCTTAATAATCCCAAGCTAAAACAATCCCCTTGTCCCTCAAATACACTAAACAGAAAACAAAACTTTGTGGTACATATGGTAATACAATGAGAACTATGTGACATTACTTGAAACAACATGGATAAAGCTCACAAAATGTTGAGCAAAGAAACCAAACCTACATAAAAATATATTCTAAAAGTCTAGTTACATAAAATAAAACAGACATTATCTGTTGTAAGAAGGATGTAAGAAGAGTGAAGGGGTTAATGACTGTGGCACAGGTTGGGCAAGGCTGTCAGAAATTTGGGAATTCTGTGTTTCTAGATCTGGGTGGTGGTCACATGTATGTGTTCATTTTGTGACACTGTGTATATTATGATTTGTGCACTTCTTATGAACCCATATTTTATTTTAATGAAAACATGTATCTACAAAACTAAACTCTTTTTCCCAAATGTCTCACCCTAGTACAATTAAAGGGCTTATCTATCAGTGTATGGCAGAGTGCCTCTTACATACATCTATCACCCCTCACTAAAAACGCTCCTAGTATAATGTTGAAGTGACCACAGCATCCAGTTCACTCGCTTGACACCATGATGAGTTGAGTCACTGGCTATTTCCTGATTTCAGTAAGCTGTCCTGAGGAACAAGTGGAAAGGAAAATTGTAAAGACTAGATGCTACAGCAAAATCAAACAATTCAGGGAAAGGCACGTTGACATCTCATTCTCTAAGCAACTCTGTAAGAACCAATTTCTCAACCACTGAGCAACGTCTTTTCCTGAAGTCCTTCTGCTCAAGTGTGGGTGGCACTTTCAGAGGATCTTTTTTTTCCTTCTTAAAACAAGCTATTCCAGGCACTGAAGTCAGGATATAGCAATAATGGGTCTCTTTTCTAATAAGATGTCAGACCACAGAAGACACAATGTCCATCAGAGCATCACAATAACACAGACATCCAAGGGGACAAATGGATCCTCAAACAAGAAAAGAATATTAACTTAGGGACTGACCTGATGTTTAATAGCATCATACAATAACTGTCGTCCAGAAGCACTATCAAAGTCCCCAACAATCCAAAAGGTTACTGGCCTAATAAAAGAATCATCTATAGAAAAATAAAAACAAACTGTATTACAGGAAAAAAGGAATATCTTATGTTTCAATATTGTTATTAAGACACATAATTTCTAAAAACCATGCAAAAAATAAAAATAAAACAAGGTTTAAAAAGAAAGCAAATGTAGCAAAACCACTAAAATTAAAATAGGGTAATTTTCCTAGAGGCTGACTTAGGAACATGCACTGATTAACTCTACTGTTCTCTGGGGATCTGTTAGTATATCAACTGAAATGTGTAAATAACACAATAATATAGTCTTTAGTCACATTTATTTGTAACTTCCTGAAATATTTTTCTTTACAAACATTTATACAAAATTTATTTGAACTGATGTAGCCTATGGTTACCCACAGGTTCCAGAAATACCACAAATGAGTCAATGAATTCTGAGTAACAATGGTTCCTGAAACCACATGAGATAATAAAAGAAGAGAACATTCTGAAGCTTCAAGTTACCATAGATTTCCTTGGAGGACATTCCTGGACAAATGTAAAGAGAAGAGAGCAGAAGAAAAGACAATGTCATTTCTGTAGTTAATGCCCCCACCCCATAAGAGTCCAAAGATTAAATGATGACTAATTTAAACTATGCAACTTCCTGCTCTATTGGAGCCATGGCCCTGTTCCAGGGCTAGTCAGAAACAACTCTTGAGGAACCCACAGGGTAATTACCTATATTTACATACACCTGGAAGCCAGATATGCTTCCAGAGAAAAGACTAGACCAGGGATAAAAACAGCTGGCCTAAAAACAGCTGGTGCTTTTAGAAAGAATTGCAAGTGTGAATGCCCCTTCTGAGGGGAAAGAAATCAGTGCTCAGATGAGAGGGTATCATCTTACACAATTTCAACTAAATAATCTACATAAAAATTAGTTTAAAAAGATTACACAAGGCTTTCTAAAACCTAAGTATCACATAAATCCTAAAATAAAATTAATCTGTATCATCACTGAAAAGCAAATTAAAGCAATTTTCAATCCATTAATCTATTTTTTACATAGTGAATGCTTTTAATTTTGAACTCTGATTTTTCTTTTTAACTTTAATAGCTAATAAAGAACTTATAGGTACCTTTCTTTGTCAGGTAGTTCATACTATTGACTATAGCAGCGGTCTTGCCTTGGGAGTCCAAGACAGAAAATCTAGTATAATCATCCACAAAGAAGTTATCTGTGAAAAAAGAAAAAATTGAAATAGATGTATAATTAAATAATTCAGTTCAATCTATTATTAGTAGTCAATTGGTAACCTGGTTTGACACTATGAAATGTACAAAAACTCATGAAGTTCACAACACAAACTCCACCCCATTAATCCCACTTTAAGACAAAGTTAATGAGTAACACATACATTTCACACAATGGTCAGTTTAATAATCTAAATGTATCCTATCCCCACTGTCATCTCTCTGCTGGAAACGAGGTCTGAGATCCCTTACCTCATCTGTCCCCCAAGTCCACCTGCTAGAATATCCTGCAGCCTTGCCTGTGAACTTGGAGGACATAAGAAAACTCTCATTTCTATTCTTCATGTCTGAGAAAATAACATTTCCCCAACTTTAATAGAAACAAAAGGTCATTGCTACTATTCCCAAATATGTATCTTTTCTGGTTAGTGCTCAAAGGCAGCCCCTCTGTGAATCATTTTCCCTCAGATCACTTTTTTTTTTTGAGACAGGGTCTCGCTTTGCAGTTCAGGCTGGCCCTGAGCTCACTATGTAGCCCAGGCAAGCCTTGAACTCAGCAATCTTCCTGTCTCTGCTTCCCGAGTGCTGGGATTACAGGCGTGAGACACCACGCCCGGCATCCCTCAGATCACTTTTACTAACACTATAGTTACATCAAGCTAATTTCTTGTTGTAAATTATGCAGTAATTTCATCCTAGTTATGTCTTGAGTCTATTATGATAATAGTCTGCCTCCAGTAGACTCCTCATGCCCCTTTTTTGGGGTATTGGGGATGGAATCTAGGCCTCCACACATACTGGGTAGGCACTCTACAATGGGCTACATCTCTAGCCCTCTACCCAGTCTAGTGTTTTGTTTTGTGTTTTTGAGACAAGTTTTCACTATATAAGTTTTGGCTGCCTTGAACTCAGTATGTAGCCCAGGATGGCCTTGAACTCATGCCAACCCCTCCTGCCTCAGCTTCCTGGGATTATAAGCACCCACTGCCATGCCTGGCCCTCTGCCGAGTCTTACACAGTTACAACCCCATACTTATAGTGCTCTTCTCATCACTGACCACCAAGCACACAACTGGCCTGCCTACCCATTTCCTGGCCTGTGTGTCCATTTACCTACCATCACTCAATGACACACATGGAATGCTGCCCATGCTTCAGACTGTCCACAACACATATAAGGGTGATGGCCTGGAGAGTGAGTATCTATCCTATGGCTTGGAGAGTATTTATCTGGTTATGATGTGTATCTTCAATGTTTCTTCAAGGCCTAGGTGCTAAAGAAATGGCCTCAAGCCTGTGCTGCTACTGGGAGACACTGGAAGCTCCAGAAGATGAGGTCTGGGGAGGAGCAGTTGGAACTCAGCCTCTTCCAGTTTCTTTTGCTTTCTGGAAGCCTCCAGGTAAGCAGCACTGTCCCACCACATGTTTCCCACTGCAATGCTCTGCTCTGCTATGTCACAGGCCCAGACACAAAAGAGACCAGGAAGTAAAGCCTCTGAAACCATGAACCAAAGTAACACATTCTCATTCCTCCTTTTTGATTGGTTTTCTCAGGTATTTTGCCATACTGATAAAAATCTAACCAACATCTTACAAGTTGTGGGACAGCAAAAACCAGAGAACCCTCAGTGATGGTGCTGTTTCCACCTTGTCAGGGGGAGGACAGTGCTTTCTCACTAACACTGGCCATCAGGTTCAGATGAACCTGTGTCTGCCACTGTGGACCAGCACTGCTTCAGAGCTCATCACTACAGTACTCAGTGGGAAAGAAAATTCAAAACATGCAACTGTTACTGTCCTCTTCATTCATGAATATTCCAGAATGCCCTTCAAGTTTAATTTAAAATGATGGAAAAAAAACTCAGGATGGAAAATCATAATACTGTTTAGCTTGCTCTGTAAAGCTTCTAGTAAGCTAATACCTGGCTGAGAAAGTGCCAGATTACTTATCACAGTTTCTTTTTTAAATACCTGCAAATATTAGTATTTTCCTGTGTCTGTATGCATAACCATAAATTTTTAAAAAGCAGATGTTTACATTTTCCTCTGCCTAAAAGAAATTCAGTTTCAAGTGAATTATATAGTACTACAAAGTAACAACCATAAAGACCTCTACATTTTCATTACACTCAATTATAGTAGCAAATAGTTGGTTATAACTTCATGTATCCTTTCTTCCTCCATGGAGAAAGGTTATCAACAGGTAAATGATAACAGATCCACCTAATTTTCAGTCTAATGGGAAGCATACAGAACAAACTGCACATGAGCTCACCTTAGCCTTTAAAGGGTCTTGTGGAAAACACCCAAACGTTACAGGAATGTCTTAATGAACTGTTTTTTTTAGTACCAGATGGTGAAGGAAAAACTTTCGCAATGAGCTGTAGCCCCAGCTATTTATTTTTTATTTCTAGCCAGTGTCTTGCTAACTTGCTAACTTACAATCCTCCTACCTCAGATTCCCAGATTGCTGGGATTGCATGCGAGGCTTATAATGGAATGTTTAAATTGTTTTTTAAAAACGTAATCCTATTATTCTAAAAGGACAAACTGTACAAACATATTAAATGAAAAAACCCAGTTACAAAAGGCTTCGATGATATGAAGAGTCAAGGATAGGAAAATTAAGATTAAGTAGATTAGTGGCTCCCAGAGGACAGGAGGAGGGGGAAATAGATATATGGGCTCATTTTGAGGTAATGATAGTATTCTAATATTAAATAACAGTGATGATCACACAACTTTGAGAACAAACTAAAAACCACTTAACTGTGTAGTTCAGAAGGTTGTGTTTGGGGCTAGAGATACAGCTCAATAGTAGAATACTTGCCTAGCATGCTTGAGGTCCTGGGTTTGACTGAACTACAAGGGAAAAGTCTGATTTCTTATGACACGTGTATTATATCTCAAAAACATTGCTATTTTACCCCCAAACCATACTGAAGCTATCAAAGTAAAATTCATTAAGATATTTGTTGATGTTTATGATAATGGATTCTAGAACGAGAATGAAGAAAAGTGCTTAAATACTTTATGACTATACAGATGCCAACAATACAGGCCTTTTTTTTTTTTTTTTTTTTAGTCAGGGTCCTTGCTTTGTAGATCAGGCTGGCCTTGAGCTCACTATGTAGCCCAGACAAACCTCAAACTCAGCAATCTGCCTGCCTCTGCCTCCCCAGTGCTAAGATTACAGGCATGACCCATCACACCCCACATTGTGGCATGTGGTACTGATTGCTGGTGGGTGTGTTCGCTGGTGGGTGTGTATCACCACACCCGTTATTGTTGTATGTGATTACAATATCACATTGTAATGGATTGAACCAGGTACCTTGTCTTGATAGACAGGTGCTAGAACCACTGAGCTAAATCTCCAGCCCTAGAGGCCCATTTTTAGACTCTAATGCCTGGTTAATTTACTTTAAATAGAACTATTTTTCAAAGTTTACAAGGTTTAAGCGGGAAGACTTTATTTTCTGTAGAAGGAAATTCTTGTGAATTTAGAAATTAGAATTGTGAGTTTGAGATGAATTAAATTCAAACATAAAATTCTGTGACAGTCTTGGCTTATCTTCTTCACATTACAATCTAATAAACACAAACAATCTGAAGCACAAATCAAAAAGCCTAAAGTTGTTCCTAAAAGGATCCTTACTACTTGCTGTTAAATCCAGGTACTCTCGCTCAGCTGTCAAAACCCTAGAATTGATTCGTGGAACAACATTTGGCTGGTTCATGATATACTCTACCACATCTTGATCGTGAGACAGTTCACCCTACAGGAGAAAAGAAACAGGGGTGGGGGTGTTAACTGAATATCACCAATAAAAATTCACTACAAACTAAAACATTATTAGCTCTATAATAGCATCTTATATATTGAGAACAGCTACAGACAGAATTTACCTGTTATAGGTCCCTGTCACTGCCAAGCATAGCCAGGCATTCTATGCATAGTAACTCCAAACTCTATTACCAATGGGAAGCAAATTTATTCATTTTAAAGATGGGCAAGAAAAGTATAATACAGAAAAGTTAAATAACTTGTTCAAAGTCACAGAGCTAAATGGGATGTGAACACAAAATGCATATACAACTCTCCCTATATGACTGTTTCCACAGAGAAAATTCAAGCTCTAATCAGTTAAGACTCAGCATAAACAGAAATCTATGTTGAGACCTATTCATAGGTACCTTCTTCCTAAAGAAGTATACTAAAGATCTACACTTTTTTTTTTTTTTTTTTGCTTTTTGAGACAGGGTCTCACTTTGTAGTTCAGGCTGGCCCTGAGCTCACTATGGTGCCCAGGCAAGCCGCCGCGAACTCAGCAATCCTCCTGTCTCTGCCTCCAGAGTGCTGGGATTACAGGCGTGAGCCACCACGTCCGGCATTGTAGTATGTGGTGTTGATTGTTGGTGGGCGTGTCTCCACGCCCAGCATTATATGTGGTTACCGGGGATCAAACTCAGGACCTTGCGCTTGCGAGGCAGGTGCCGGAACCACTGAGCTAACCCTCCAGCCCTAAAGATCTACTCTTGAGCAGTCTAT
This sequence comes from Thryonomys swinderianus, assembly GCA_004025085.1. Taxonomy (NCBI): domain Eukaryota; kingdom Metazoa; phylum Chordata; class Mammalia; order Rodentia; family Thryonomyidae; genus Thryonomys; species Thryonomys swinderianus. The sequence continues at coordinate 938 of PVIC010022437.1, read as the reverse complement.
GTATTTATTGTAATAAAGATCACCCCATGCTTCTTTCAATTTTAGATATCTGAGTAATCCTATACCTGCCAAGTCATAATCACACTAGGGAAAGGAAGGATCATTTGTCATTTAAATATCTCTTTTGTGCATTTTGGTATTATGGAAATACTTGTACTTCTTTAAAGTGATCTCAGGGGTAAACTGGGTATTTCCAAATTGATCATAATTAAAATATTTAATATAAAAGTATATTTTAATGTCATTTTAAAGATAAAGATGAGTTTTTTATAAAATGGAGTATTACTCTGCCATAAAGAACGACAAGTTTCATTCATTTATGTGCAAATGGATACACCTTGAGGACACACTAATATGTGAAATAAATAGATCACACATGTGTAAATACCATATCTTTTCTCTGGTATGAGAACCTGTAGATGTAAATGAGTTATAGAATGTAAGATAGATTTTGTGAAATAAGAAATATTCAAAGGGAATGTGGTAGGGGAAAGTAATGAGGAAATAATAAATATGATTTGGAAAGAAAAAGAAAGAACATGTATAATAGGGGGTGGGGAGTTGTGGGTGGGTAGGGATATGGGTAAAAATGAGACTTAACTTGTGACATATACTGGTACAAATTCTCCAGTGTTGAATGTGATTGTGAGCTGTATATAAAATGTACCAATAGGGCCGGAGGGTTAGCTCAGTGGTTCTGGCGCCTGCCTCGCAAGCACAAGGTCCTGAGTTCGATCCCCGGTAACCACATATAATGCTGGGCGTGGAGACACGCCCACCAATAATCTACACCGCATACCACAATGCCGGACTTGGTGGCTCACACCTGTAATCCCAGCACTCGGGAGGCAGAGACAGGAGGATTGCCGAGTTCGCGGCGGCTTGCCTGGGCACCATAGTGAGCTCAGAGCCAGCCTGAACTACAAAGCGAGACCCTG
>PVIC010022436.1:0-27659 GCA_004025085.1 Thryonomys swinderianus | reverse complement strand
AGTGAGCTCAGGGCCAGCCTGAACTACAAAGTGAGACCCTGTCTCCAAAAAGCAAAAAAAAAAAAAAAAAAAAAAAGGTATTTTTTTCTTGTTCAAAAGGAATGAAATTTATTATCAAATTCAACCACCAAAAACAGCTGAAATGTAACCCCAACTTTTACATGTTTTACATTCATATTTTTTTAAAAAGCAATGAAAATCTGATTTCCATTAAAAAATACAAATATACAAATACTCTGTATGTTTTACTGAAGCCAACAGAAATAATTACCTTAAACAGAATTTTAAAAGTTTTAGACCATTACAATAATCCTAAATATTTACTTATAAAAAAGTCTATATAATGTTTAACATATTCAATTTATACATCTTTTATATGTTTTAAATATCACTACATTTATTTACTCATTTTCTTCCTCTCAAGAAAATCATTATTTTTTCATAAGAAATTAAGATCTTGTGGCACTATATTTCACAATTTAAAGTCTAAGCAGCAAAGCTATATAATTTATGAAATAAGTTCTATTCCTATAGCTTCTACTGACAAATTTTAACATGCATTAGGGGAAAAAAAATCTGACCAGTTCTTTTGAAGAATTTTAAAATTAATTCATCTAGTATTGATTTAGATCATGAAAATAATCGACTGCATTATTTCAGTAAGTGAAGTACAAAATATATAAAAGTCCTTTTTAAAAAAGAAAATGCCTACTGTAGTATCTTCTGAATGGTTACACATTTTCTATTAATATATTTATGAGATTCTTAATATGTACTAGGTTATTTTACTTATGTATCTACACATACTCACTTGGTTTAATGTATTATCTGTCTTTAGTTCTTTATGATTGGAGTACTGGATATAAATTGGTTGGTTACGAAGATGAGGTGTCACAGCAGAATAGTAATTAACCATAGTAATGGCAGCTTCCTCTGTTGCTAGTTCCAAAAATGCCTGAAATTTTAAGTAGTAAGTTTTAACACTATGCATTAAAATCAAACAAATTAGGAATTGTAACTATATAATTTGGCTAGTTTAAATATTACCTAGAATATAAACTTCAAATTATATTTAAATGTTCTAATAAGTAGAAATAGAACTGTCTTACAGAAACTGATGTAATTAAAGTTAACCTCAGAAAAACTTTTTGAATACACGGTGCTTCTGCATTCCACCTAAATTTCCCAGATATATTTCCCTCAACAAAAGCTAAAAAAAAATAAACATTTCCTCACATCAGAATTATCCCAAGAATTACTTTTTAAAGTATACAACAGAAAAAAATGTAAACATTAAGTGTCAGATTAACTATAACACATTAAATTGCATATACTTTTAAATAGTATCATTAGAATTTTTAAAACAGTATTTCACATTTAATATAGCTATTTTTTACTAATTACACCTACTGAAAAAGATATTCAGACTCTGCTTAATTTTTTACCAGATCAGCACCTTCCTGAAATAAAGAAGAATAAGATGCTAATAGTGGAACTACTGATCTCTGATACCACAAACAGAGCCAACATAAAAGAAATATTCATTTGTACTTTGCATTACTACTTTTGAAAAATCATCAAAGTCCTAAAATGAATTCAAAAGATAAAATTTGAACTACAGCAACTTATTCAAGTTTTAATCTCCTACACCCACCTACAAAGAGTTGTTTTTTCAAAACTTAATACTTTTATTACATGATAATTCATGTGTGCAGTATAATTTGTGGTTTATCATTTTATAAGCCTTGAAGGAACTATACCTGGTTTTTGCCTTTCAGCATAAGGATGTTGGTCACCTTACCAAAAGGTAAGCCTAACGCAATAACTTCAGTTTCTGTCACTTCACCAGGTAATTTTCGAATGTGAAGTACACGAGAAGGAGCACCATCCATTTTATCTTCTCCTTTAAATTTCTTGCTGTCATTACCATTGGCTGAAAGACATTTAAGAAGTATTTTATACAGTGAAAATACATTAGTTTTTGTCCTTTATGTAAGAGCTACATAGAAAACAAAGCTTAAAAATATAGCTGACTATCCATGAATTCCTAAAAATTCAAAAGTAAGCTCTCAAAGCAACTGACAGTACCATTAAGTTATCACTTAAAATTGCTGTGAATGTAATTCTAAAAAGTATATACAAAGGACAGTGATTAGCAAACATATCAAAATGAAATTTCTTTTAAAAATCTATCCAGTCACTAAATAATATAATTGCACTGCAAATTAATCATCTGTTCACAGACGATGGAAATGATTTCTCCTTATCCAAAGGGCATACAAGCCAAGACCACAGAGTATGCCTAAAATCATGGATAGTACCAAATCCTACATGTACTTTTTTTTCTATAAATATATATGGTAAAGTTTAATTTATGACCTGGGCAAAGTTAAGATGTTAATAAGAACTAACGATAAAACAAAACTGTAATAGTATATTGAAATAAAAGCCTTCACTTTGTAACACTATTAAGTAAAATAAGGGTTACATCAAGACAAGCACTGCAATACCATGATAGTCAATCTTATTACTACATGGGTAAACTGACAGGGGTATCTATCTACTGGACAAGGGAAAGAGTATTGGTTCCAGAAAATTCTGGAATTTTCCATGAAATACTTTCAGCTGAGGTTTATGCAAAGTAAATGAAGCTGTAAAAAACCAAAATGATGCAAAATGGGGAAATTCTACATAGAATTTTTTTCTGAAAAACAAGTTGGCAAAAAGTAATTATAGTGTCAGAGATTTAGCCCAGTGGTTCTGGCACCTACCTAGCAAGCAAAAGGTCCTGAGTTCAATCCCAGTAACCACAAACAACAATACCAGGCGTGGTGACTCATGCCCACCAGCAATCAATACTACACACCACAATGCTGGGCGTGGTGGCTCATGACTGTAATCCCAGCACTCGGGAGGCAGAGGCAGGAGGATTGCTGAAAGAATTCAAGGTTAGCCTGGGCTACACAGTGAACTCAGGGCTAGCCTGAACTACAAAGTGAGACCCTGTCTTAAAAAAAAAGTAATTATAATTTTACCTGAGAAATTCTAAGTTGTTTAATTTGAAAGATGTCAAGCTTCAATGCTACAGAAAAGATTATGTGGCAAATCCACATTGTGGCTCATCTATAATGAGCTTTTCCTAATTTGTTAGTATTACTACATAATTTACCTATTTAGATATTTTGTGGCTATCAGTATCACCATACTCTAAATTACTAATTAACATTATTGTGCTTAAATATATTTCAATCAACAGATTATTTGCCTTCATTTCACAACTGACCAAAAATAAAAATCTTACTAGGGATGTCTACAAATTAAATCTTTTATGCAGCTCTGTTTGAAAAACACAATGCCAGGTCAATCCTAATGGTCTATACATGCCAGGATATTCTTAAAACATTAAAATGAAGAATCGTTATACATCCAAGAAGTATACATGTATACTTTGTTTTAGATAAAATACTTTTTGATACTCCCTATTACAGTCAACATTCTCTATAAAACTTAATCTCTTAAATGCCATTATCCACATACTGATTCTTTATATATTTATTGAGACTCAGTGATTTGTCTGGGTTTTAGGCTATGGAAATACAGAGTGAACATTATGAGTTTGATGCCTGAGGCTCTACAGTCTAGCGGGAGAAGAAGACTAACACATGAACCAGATAATTTCTTAAGAGTGCTATTAAGTAAGTAGAATAATGTGATTAAAAGTGATTTAGCCAAGGGCTTGAAGAGGGTGGTAGCAATGATTTTATTAGATAACCAGAGAAGATACATCTGCAAGATAATAGTAAACTTATTATTTCTTTTGTTAGAATATACCTAAGTCATATCTTACACCAAGAATCACTTATGCATATGTAACTGCATGATCACATAAATGTAACCTTTATGTATAAAGTACAGGAAAACAAGCTGCAGCTTTTGAGTAATTATCGACAATTCTGACTGATCAGCTTTTCTACTAAATTAAAAAATAAAACAAAAACAGCCGGGCGTGGTGGCTCACGCCTGTAATCCCAGCACTCGGAAGGCAGAGACAGGAGGATTGCTGAGTTCGAAGCTTGCCTAGGCTACATAGTGAGCTCAGAGCCAGCCCGAACTACAAAGCGAGACCCTGTCTCAAAAAAAAACAAAAAAACCCACAAAAAACATAACCCAATGGAAAACTACCCACACTGCCTTTCTTTACTGAGGAAGATTTTTACATACATAGGCATCTAAACTTTCTATTTTGTAGTATCTTCTAGCAAAAGTTATCATTCAGTCTAAGTTAAAGCAGATAATCTACAAAATACAGACCTTTTAAAACGTGTAAGTGGCATCTACAGACATAATTCTTCTAATGTAAGTCTGAGGTCTTTTCTCAGAAAAGCAGTTTCTGAGTACAGAAAATTGGTGACTTATTAATTTGTCTCAATAACAAGGAGAAACACATCACAATCCGTGCCCTTATGAGTTAGAATACTCAATTCAGCAAATTTCAGTTTCTTCTATTTTGGTCTGTTCTTTCCTTTCTGGGAGAAAGGCAAGGGAGAAAAAATACCCCATAATAAAGACACATCGCCTGTACTAAAAAAAAAGACTTCCCCTTTTAAAAGCCTGATTATACCTATTTTAAGAGTATGTGTCTTGGATGTTAGACTTTTCTGGACAGTGGATGATGGGCAGCTAGTTAAATGCACAAGGTCAGACAGCTACTAAGTGTTAAAAGACAAGAAATAACAGAAATGGGATTAGAACTCATGGAATATGAGCAGTATTTCTCCATCATCTATGTTCTTCAATCACTACCCTACAGGAAGATTCCCTAAGACAAACTTCACTTTTCATATGACCAGCCACCTGCAGTTTAACCATCAAAAATTTTAAGAGATCTTTCTTTTTCCCCCCAAAGACCAAGCCAACTGTCAAGTAATCATCAAAAATGTATTCCCTCTCTTCACTTAACAGTTAAGAGCCTCAAGAGGGTAGCTACTAACTAAGCGTTCATCCTTAGTGCTAAGAAAATCAATTTAAATAACTGGCACTATGAAAACAGGAAATGGGATATTTCAATCATACAATAAAGCCTATTTTCATACACAAAAAATCTGAATCTGGAACCGAGGGGGTAGTATAGTCTTCAGCTTACTCTATCAGAGAAAGAAGTAGAATTTGGTCTATCTTAGTTAAAAATCTATGATTACTCAGTAATTCAGGAGAATTTGGATTTCTCCTCATTTTTCTTTCCCTTCATTTTGTTAAACCCAGAAGCTTTTGTGTATGTGAAACTACCAACTATGATTTTAGGACTTCATGCTTAATTACTAAGATATATAGTAATGCTTTTACTTATGTATACAAATTTCATATATGCAATGATAATCTTTATACCATTTCCCAAATATTAATCAATCTTCTTAAAAGCCTTTTGGTCATGAAGGATGCTCATCTACTTAATAAATTCAAACAAAATTTAAAAATGGTTTCTACTCAACCATTTATAATCCAAACTCAAAACCTAGTTTTCTGTCCCAATTCTAAAACCAAAACCTTTACCTTTGATCAGTTCATCACTTTTCTCTTCCTGGGTAAACTTGTTCTTCACAGGTTTTCTTGCAGTTTTCATATACACAGACCTTGCTAAGATCCTAAGTGCTCTGCTAAATTATCACATCCATCAGTGATCCCCTCTTCCTTACTGAAGTTCTCTATTCTCATAGCACCTCCAACAATTTCTAATTTTACATTCTAACATCCTAGACTCTGTACCTCCATGGAATCTTCTGTCTATTCCCAAACACAGCTGGAGCTTCCTAAGCTTTCCTGATCCCAAGGTTCTTCACATATTTACTTGATTCACCACATGAGTTTCAATAATCATCTAATTTGTAAATCTGGAATTTTAGCCCTTACTCATTTTACCATTATGTGTATTTTCCACAGAACACAAACATTAACTCTAATATTTTCAAACTTCATAAACTTCAACTAAACTTTTTTCTGATACAGCAATCTCAAGATAATACCCATCTCTACACATACCTCTAGGGTTGCACTCAACAAATTTTAACAAATCCAGTGCTTTCAGCCAGTGAGAAATACGCTCCTTACGACATCCTGATTCCTCAATTGCTCAGAATGGTGTAATTTATAAATATCTTACACTTTTTATTTTTCTAATTTAATTCCACTAGTCATAGACTATGCAAGCTTTCAATTACTTCGGTTAGCTTATGATCTAATATAGTCTGTAACAGGTAAATATCCTAGGTGTACTCAAAAATTTACTTTCCATTTCCTGGGTGCAGTTTCCTAAATGTGAGTTAAGCCAAGAAGACTAACTGGTGTTCAAATTCTCCATTGAATCCTTTTACTTGGAGAGAGGGAATCTGATCACCTATCAATAACTATGAGAAATATATAAAATCCAACTCTGTGGATTTCTCTTTTGCTGACAAGTTTCTCTTTCTGTACTAAAAAGCTAGGTTATTACTACCATACAAATCAAGAGTGTTAGTTGTTTAATAAACTGACACTTTCAGTATTATGGAATGTTTTTATATCCACTAATATTCCTTTATCTTGACTGCTACTGTTTCTTATTAATATAATGAAAATTTTCTTGTGCTTTCTATTTGCATGGCATAAAATTTTCCTTTTCCTTTTAACCTCTTTATATTTCAACCTAAGGCTGAGACAGTACAGTTAGAACCAGTCTGAAATTCCTCCCTTTTAATTGTCTAGACCAGTAGTATCAAAAAAAGTATCATAAAGCCACCAAAGTAATCTAAAACTTCATTTTTTAGAATAATCTTAAATTCACAGAAAAATTGAGGCTTTTTATATACATACTACTTGCCCCCACAAATGCAGAGACTCCCTCATCAACATTTACCAGTGAAGTGGCAAACTTATTGTAGCTGAGGAACACAGGTTGACACATCAAAAGCACTCAAAGCCTGGTTTATATTAAGAGTTTCCTACTGCTGTCAGACAATGAGTGTTTATCAATACAGCATCATACAAAGTATTGTCACTGTTCTAGAAATTCTGTGTTTCCTCTCCACTACAAACCCTACCAACTACTGATCTTTATTACCATCTCCATATTTTTACCTTTTCTAAAATGTCACATACTATAGTTGGAATCATTTGGTATGTAGACCTTTTCAAATTGGCTTCATTCACTTAGTAGAAATTTAAGGTTCTTCCTTATCTCTTCACTGACTTTTTAGCTCATTTCCTTTTTACATGGAATAATACAGTCTGTTGTCAGGATGTACCAGAGTTTTTCATCCATTTATTTACTGTAGAGCACCTCAATTCTTTCCCAAGTTTTCATAATTATGAAGAAAGTTGCTATGAACATTATGCAGAATATTTCGTGAGCCTAAGTTTTTAACTCTTTTCAATAAATACTATGGACCACAGTTATTTCACTGTATATAGAAACAGTATAATTAGTTTTGCAACAGAACATAGTCTGCTAAAGTAACAATAGCACTCCTACCAACAACAGATCCGAGTTCTTGCTGATCTACATTTATGCCAACATCTGATGTCAAAGTGGTGAATCTCGACCTCTTTATTATGTATGAATGTATTTAATTTAAATAAACTGACAGAATTTGACATATGTATGTAAAATCAGTAACACAAAAGACGATCCACTGGATCAGGAGGTCTCTCATTTATGTAATTCATCTCTGACTTAAAGTATTTGAAAGAAAATTTAAGTAAATTCCAAAAAACAAAATGAAATGATGTGCCCTGCCTGAGTACTACACTGAATCTATGCAAATGAACAGTTGTATGGGCAATGAAATAGATATTATGAACAATCACAACATAATTGAATATATACAAGAAGATATGCATAGATTATGCACTAATACCATGCTATTTTACCTAAAAGCATTTGAGCATTCTCAAAGTTTGGTATCCTTGGTGGGGAGGAGTCTTATAACCTGATCATAAGAGCTGACTGCTTATGTATGTGTTTGTGTATGTATGTGCATATATAGACCTAGATATATATATAGTTTCCTTATGCCCTTCTTACTCCACACCCCACTGTTCTTACCCTCAACTCTTGCTAACCACCAATAAGCTTTACTCTAGTTTAGTTTGAATTTTTTAGTTTTATATTTAATAGAATCACAAAGGACTTACTCTTTTCTTCCATCTTTCACACAATGTAATTTTGCTACTGTTACAAATAACTCAAGCCTATATGATCGCACATATTCCATTGTATGTAAACACCACATAATGTCAAAACAGCGACCTATTCATCTGCTGAGGGTCCTTTGGGTTGGTTCAGTTTGAGTTATTACAAACAAAGCTACTAAGAACATTCATACGAGTTTTTAAACAAACATTATATCCTTCATTATAATTAGGTAAATAAATGTTTAGGAGACAAAAAGCAAGTTCATACATTAAGTGCATTAATTTTTTTTAAGATACTATCAAACTGTTTCTCAAAGTACTCCTACAATTTCACATTCCCAAAATGCTTGAGTATCACAGTTCTTCCACATTCTCTCCAAAACCCAAATGGTCTTTTTTTCATTTCAGCTGTTAAAATGGGTGTGCATGCTAGCTCCTAGTTTCAATTTACATTTAATAAATAATTAGATGCTAAACATCTTATTCATGCCTATATGCCATTTAATTATCTTCTCTGCTGAACTATCAGTTCATGTATTTTGGCCAATTTATAACTGTTAGCACCTTTTTGCTGAGTTTGAGTTTATGAATTCTGATGTTATATACATTCTGAATATAAGTTATATACTTTATGAACAAATTCTGTCCCTTAATGGTCTGGTTTTCTAAGTCATTTTGCTTAAAGATCAGAAATATTTACTGATCATGTCAAATTCCATATGTTCTTTTATTGACTGTACTTTTTTTTTTTTTTTTTTGCTTTTTGAGACAGGGTCTCGTGACTGTACTTTTAAGAGCTATTTCTAAGAAACTTCTGCCTAGTTCAAAATCACCAAGATTTTATATTGCATTTTCCCCCAAAAGATTAAAATTTTAAGTTATGATCCATTTAGAGCTAATTTTTTTATGTAGTGGGAGATAGTGTCAAAATATTTTTTTCTGGAATTATATCCAATATTTGTAGCATTCTTGGAAACTCTGCCACTGAATGGACTTTTCAAAATTCAGTGGTCCATAATTGTGTGAATTTACTTCTAAATTCTTTATCCTGTTCCACTGATCAACGTATATTTCTTTATTATGCCAATAACATACTGCCTTCATTAGTACAGTTTTGCAGTAATTCTCAACACTAGGCAATGAATGTTCTGACTTTTTCACAACAGGCTTTTAGGCTCTTTAATCCTTTTCTTTTAGAGCTACCACATGGAATTTTAACATGTAACCTCTTACACTACCAAATTTTTATGTTAATGTTGCATTATTAGTTTTCAATATCCTATTATGTAACTATACATGGTGTATGTAATGTATTCTACATGGGAGATTTCACTTAACTTGTTAGAACTGTACATTCATATCTCTCCCAAATTTTCAAAATTTTCACTCTTCTCAAATACACACACAGTTTTCCTCAACCTATTCTCTAATCATTTGAACTCTTTAGACTGACTACTCCTTAAATATATTTTGTTCTTTGTAGCAGAATAAATAATACTTATATATATAATAAATTATACTTAACTGTATTTAAGTTCATCAAACTTCGATTGCTCCCTGTGTGTCCCACAGGCTACACTGTAATCTCAATGTTTTATTTCAAATATCCTACTTTTCTGTTATAATGTTTTGACATGCTTTTTAAATATATCCAAACACACTCCTCCATCTATCTGCTCATCATTTCAGTCATATGAGCTTAAAAATGCGCATACTCCATTCGCTAATTCTAGTATCTTAAGTTACTATAGAAAACGACTATGAAGTGCTGCTTTTACTAGTGCTGTTGGATGCTATTTTCCAACTTCTTCACATGTGTTGCGATTTTTGATGGCAGGGTACTGATATTATGGATAAGAACTATAAGAAGACAGAATCATGTTGTCTTCTATAAGGGCTACTATTTGCTTCAGGCAGACAAATTAAATTACTGATAAAGCCATTACATCTTGTTGAGTCCAGACTTTGTTTCTAGCATAAGTGGCACTTATTAAAAAAAAGATTTTCTTTCATAATTCTTTGTTTTGAGCTTTTTGTAGTGTACTTTTAGCTTGATGTACTCTCCCATTTTGACTGCCCAGAACTCCAATGTTTTAGCACTGCTCAACCTGTGGAATTACCAATTACACTTTAGCTCCCCCAAGGTAACTTCTGATAGATTCTAATTCTGAGTCTTATTAATCTACCTACATACAACACAGTCATTATTCGAACCAAATTTTTTCCTTTGCACAAGACCCAAACTTCTGCACAACTTCTTTTCTCCAGGATCCTTCTCCATAAAACACAGATTTTATGGTGTTCTAAATCCCAATCTCAAGTCTCTTCAGTTCAAAGAGACTAATGTACTCTGCTTGGGCTTCACTACCCACAGCTACAATAATAAGGTATCCCAATGAGTAATCAGGAAATTCACCTCATCTTCCCCTCATTCAAGGATAATCAACTTATAGTTTCTGCTCATTAATTCTAAACATCAGCTGCACCATGTGTTTTATTCAATTATACATTTTCTTACTATGGGAAAACAAGAAAAGGGGCCAAAGCTGGACCAATTACTCTTATCAACTCTGAATATTATTTTTAAAAACATTTCAAATATCTACTGTTATAAACTAGAAAAAAAGAAAAAGAAACCAAGCAGAATTGTAGGAATTTAAGCCTATTTGCTCAATTATTTGTACATGATACTATGATTATCAAAATCACAGCTTAGCAATTTTTGCTATGTAATTACTACACAGAAAAATTAGTACTTAGTAGTATATATATCAACAAATTCATCTCCATATCATTATATCTATCTGGTAAGTAATTCATTGTCATTTTCATTTAACAGAAATGTACATGTGTAATTTCAAGTTGCACACATACACAGAAACCACTACCTGAAAGAAAATAAAATGTCTTCTAGTCTTTCACGATGCTTTTACTGCCCAACATAGCTAGTTTCTTAAGTAATTCAAGAAACCACATAAAGAAAAAGAACTTTAGTTTTAAGTAAATAATGTGAAATATAGGGATTATAAGGTACATTCATTCAACTAATAATAATCAGACTTAAGATTTGATGGATCAGCCATAAAAGTCTGAAACTTGATAAATTGCTAACAGATGTTAAAACAACTACTATTTCAGATACAAAGAATTTAAAGAAACTCAACTTGAAAGACTATTAAATAAACCACCTTAAGTTTATAAGTAGATAACAAAGAAAATCAATTGAGACAATTAAACTATTGTTACAGCAAAGAAAAATGGATGCCACATAGAGAAAACTACATCCTTAAATACTTCAGATATTAAGTTTATGCTTTGAAGTTTATTATATAAATAATACTTAAAAATACCTGACATACAAACACAGCAACTGAAAAACAACACAAGAAAAATGTACAAAGGACATAAGAGATTTTAACATGAAATAAAAATTTGTATTTTTTTGTGGTTAAAGAAAGCAATCAAGAGCTGACTATGGCAGAATGACCCTATAGTCTGAGCCATTTAGAGGCTGATAAAGGAAAATCACTTGAGCCAGTAGCTCAAAGACAACCTAAACATCACAGTGAAACCTTATCTTAAAAAAAAACAATAAAAAAAACAAGGATTTTGAATGTATTTTAAACACAATAGAATAATAAATGTAATATCTGGGGTGACAGATATGCTAATTTTCCCCATCTGATCATTATACATTATATGTTTACTGAAATGTTACACTAACTTAAAAAGATTTATCATGCAGTCAAAAAGCAAAACTACAGCCGGGTGTGGTGGCTCGCGCCTGTAATCCCAGCACTCGGGAGGCAGAGGCAGGAGGATTGCTGAGTTCGAGGCTTGCCTGGGCTACATAGCAAGCTCAGAGCCAGCCTGAACTACAAAGCGAGACCCTGCCTCAAAAAAAAAAAAAAAAGCAAAACTACAAACTTTTAGGGCTAAGGACACAGATCATGCCTGTGAAGCCTATGGGACACATGTTCAAATACCTTGAAAATGTGTCCACACAGCATTTAAAAATAAAGGCTATTTTGGGTTAAATTAATTTTAGTCTTTCTATCTTGTAAGACAGCAAATGATAGGTTAAGAGAATAATGCTTACCTGTAACTACCATGCCGCTCATATTAGAGTTTGGACTACTGAGAACACTGCCTGAGAGTAGTTCGTCAGATCCTCTCTATAAACACACAAAAAATAAACATCACACATGTTTAAATTTAAAAATATTTACCTGAGCACTTGTCACTTACCTTGACTTTCTAATATCTATTTTAAAACAAATGTTGCCTACTACTACACTACTGGCAATAGAAATATACTTTAAAAATTATTAGATCCCATAATCAAAAAACTGAAAAACTATCTCAATTTTTTACAAAAACTCAAAACACAGCAGCTAGACTTTCTCAAAATCTTTTGTTCTCTTCCATCCCAGTCTTTAAAATTTGATATTCATACAGGTAAGTTACACATCATCACCATCTAAAGTAAGGAGATGTACATACCAGTGACTAAAAAAAACCTGAAAGAGTAAAATGTATATAATGTGAAGTGTCTTTGCCAAAATAAAATTGTATCACATGCTAAAATCCTTTAGAAACAAAATTATAAATTCTTAAGTTTACAGACTGTAGTCATTCAAACCAGTCATTCATGTTTTAGCCACCGATATTTTGAAAATATATTTCTACTAGCTGATTTACACTAATCAGTATAAAGGGAATGTAACCATTAAAAATATGTATTAAAGACAATTTACAAAGCAGTTAAAGTCCTAAACATCAAGTTAACCTTAAAATTTACACTGATTTGCATCTAAATTCATCTGCTGTCTAAACTCACCAAAAATGAAAACAGTATACAAAATTCATAGGTCATCTCCCTAAAATGTCCAATGTTCAGAGAAATACAAGAGAAAAACATCACAAGCCACATTATTACAAGTGTAATTTGTAATCAAAATATGGAAGATTTGCTATGACATAGGTATTACAGGGATTTAACTGGATATTTCATATATTTTTCAAAATGTGGTCCCTTACACAAGTATCAGACCTGGAAATCTGTTCTTAGATATATCCCACTGAGGGTGGGCCCAGCAATCCAATTTTAACACTAAAATTTAAGAACCACTGATCTGTATTACTGGTTCACTATCAATAAAAAATCTTATCTAGCTGTTTCTTTTATTTTCATGTCAAGTATTTAAAATCCATTTTAAAAAGCTCAAGTTCAGTTTTTATTTATCAACTGTGTAACTATATTTAACCAAGCTAAGCCTTAAATTTTTCATTTGTAAAATACGGATTATCTGTATCACAGTCCTTAGAATTTTAGCTGTGGTAATATATGTATAATGATTACCAAAGTGCCTGTTTATATATGCATAATTATTACCAAAGTGTCCCTCATCAGTAGTGTTTACTACAATGTTCCCAAGAGTGAATATAGCTGTGCTCGCGTCGGCAGCACATATACCAAGAGTGAATATAGCATAAGGTCCACACTTGTCAGTAAATTATATGGTTTCAATAATTGTCCCACATGTGGTAAAGTTTTGATCCCCAGCCTACGGCACTATTGAGAAGTGGCAGAATCTTAAAAGGTGGAGACTAAAGGGAAGTCTTCTAGTCTCTGGAGGTTGCATTTACGAAGGATAGCAGAACCTCAGACCTTTTCTCCCCCTCTCTTATGCTTCTAAGCCATAACATCAACTGGCCTCTGGTACTGCTATTAAGTACCATGTAGTGCTGTAATCAACTTTACCAAGGAGGGTGTTCCAAGACCTTCAGTAGATTCCTAAAAACTCATTAACAACCAAACCCTGCACACAGTTTTTTCCAGTATACTCATATTACTGTGATTTAATACTCAAAGTCCTTTCATGTTTGTTTGTTTTTTGTTTTTTTTTTTGAGACAGGGTCTCACTTTGTAGTTCAGACTGACCCTGAACTCACTCTGTAGTGCAGGCTAACCTCAAACTCACTCCTGCCTCTGCCTCCCAAGTGCTGGGATTACAGGCATTGTGGTATGTGGTACTGGTGATCAAACTCAGGAACTTGTGCTTGCCAGGCAGATGCCAGAACCACTGAGCTAAATCCCCTCCCACCCTACATGTTTTATACACTGGCACCTCCTTTGCATCACTATTCCTTGGAGCCATTATTAAGTAAAATAAAAGTTAAAGTACTGCCATGACACAACAGTTCATCTGATGTCTGTCACCTGAAACAGACACTAAATGACTAATAAGTAGGTAACATAAACATCTGGACAAAGGGATGACTTATGTCTACAGAAGGATAATGCAGGGCACCACAAGAGTTCACCACAATGCTCAGAACAGCATACAATTTAAAACTGATGAACTGCTTCATCTCTAGAATATTCATTTTATATTTTCAAACCAAGAATGACAAAGGGTCAATAAACCACAGAAGATAAAAGGATTACTGTGCATTTTTCAATTTTGTTCTATCAAATAACTAAAAAATCACTCTGTAAGCAACACAGAGTGCAAGTTTCTTATAATGAATAAAATCAACCCATCTATAAATAAAACTACAAATTTGATATTGTAAAGGTTAAAAAAGTGACCATTTATTCTTTACTCACTTGCATAAAAAGTCCTAACACTGTGCTATACACATTAATTTACCAAAACCAATCTGACTCCTTCCCTGATATTTTCAAAGTATATCCCTCTTTTCAAATGTGTATCAACATATTCCCTAGCTCATTGCTTTCTACCCCAATACATCATGAATAATTCTGAAAATTGATGGGTAGGGAATCTGACGTAAAATATGCAAGATGTTCTTCCTACAATGAATCTTTATGCACAGAAAAGTCTTAATCTTTTTGCATAAGTGGTCCATTTGGTTCTTTAAATTATTTCCTATTTTTTAAACAGTACATTTAATTGCCACTGCAACTGAATCAGAAAAATTAGTATCAAATTATCCGCAACTTGATTTATGAGGTAACCGAATATTTATCATTAACCATATTTTTATTAAAAAGCATATGTCTCTCCACTGAATAAAAAGCTCATAACTACTATAACCAAACATTGCACACTGACCAATGAAACAATTTTACAGGACATCTTACTGCCTGTTTAATTTGGAATGTACATAAAATGAATTAATGGTAATAATGATAGTTGTTCCACATTAGTGCTTGTTGATATAAATCATATTAGCAGTACTTAAGAGTCAAAATCTTTGCTAAGATTATGTTCTCTTTAAAAAATTAATTCATCTTATATTCAACTAAGAAAAGAAACTATATTAAGATTGGCAGGTCTCTTGCTAACTCTGATCACAGGAACTTTTCTTCCTGTGTACCATCAATAGCTGTTTCAAAAACTAGTATTCCCAAATAAATGATTATGAAAATGTCCACAAAAGATGACACAATTTATATGCAAATCTAAAGAAACATAAGGAATGAGATCATATAAATGAAAGTGCAAAAGTACAGATTACAGGCTATTTTGACATTGTTTTTTGTGTCATATTTATTGTATTTTCTTTTCATTATATTTGTTCAATCCAACTACCATCTGTTATTCCCAGAAAGAAAATTTCTAGGACTATCTAGAAGCCAAGCAAAAATGGTTGAACTGAAATGATGTCTCCTCTAAGAGATTACAGACTGAGATCTTATCATAAACCTTCTTCTCTGAAGAAATCTAGGGAATTACAGACAAGGGGCAAGGACACGAACATCAAGCTCCTGAGAAAAACTAGACTCTGAGAGAAGGAAAGTACAAACCTATGGGAGTATCTGTGATCTATGAAGCACAGAGCAAGGATACAAACAGGTATACTGAATACTACCTCCTACTGGGAAATAGGACAGCACTCACTCATATGACTAATCAAAATATACCAAACAAAACTTGAGAACATGTTGCCATGCGCCTATAATCCTAGCAATCTGCAAGGCTGAGGCAGAAGGATCCTGTCACAATATAAAAAAAAAATTTAAAAAGGGCTGCGGGGGGGGCAATTCACAAAGGTCTGGGGTCAAGACTCCAGATTGCATATATATAGTAAACACAAAAGACATGCTGAAGATGATCAATAAAACCAAATTGGTATAAAAAAACAAAAAAGACAAGACGAATGTCTAGAGAGACCAACCACTGTAGTCCAGGCAGCTAAACACAAAAGCTTAGGGACTAGTGAAGCAACAAGGTGAAAGAAACTAGGTATAGTGAATATTACGGAGTAGATTAATACCTTTTTCTTACACTAGGAGGACGTTTTGCTTGTAAGAAAGAAATCAACTTCTAGTCTGTTATGTGTTATGTGTTATAATGTGTTATGCATTTTGTAACTTAGCCTTTATTCTTTTTTTTTTTTTTTTGGCTTTTTGAGACAGGGTCTCGCGTTGCAGTTCAGGCTGGCCCTGAGCTCACTATGGTGCCCAGGCAAGCCGCCGCGAACTCAGCAATCCTCCTGTCTCTGCCTCCTGAGTGCTGGGATTACAGGCGTGAGCCACCACGTCCGGCATTGTAGTATGCGGTGTTGATTGTTGGAGGGCGCGTCTCCACGCCCAGCATTATATGTGGTTACAGGGGATCGAACTCAGGTCCTTGCGCTTGCGAGGCAGGCGCTGGAACCACTGAGCTAACCCTCCAGCCCCTTAGCCTTTATTCTAAGAAATGTGTATAATACAGGGAGAAAATGGCACTGCTGATTTTCTCTTAATTGGCAAACACTATAGGGTCAGCAAAAGGAAAATGGATTGCTACCAAATCACAAACAAAAAGTAGTCTTATGACTGAGATCAATATGAACAAGAAAACTTTAAAATTTTTTTCAAAAAAATCCCACATATCTTTAAAACTCTGTATATAAAAACTTAAAACACAAGGAAGGCTGGCACGATGGGTTCACAAATGAGTTCAAGGCCAGCCTGGAATACAGTAAGATTCTGTTTTTAAAAAAAAATGCAAGGAAACTGAACATAAGAAGAAATACTGATCAATTCTACAAAGCAGTCACGTGTCTATGTAAGAAACTGCTATCTCAATGATAACTGAAATTATTAAGATTTATGATATTTTAAAATATATATTTGGTCTTCATCCTCACATCCGGGCATTTAACCCCTAAAATACAAAATGAAAGATCCTTTTCATATGGTAATAAACTGACTTATAACTGACAGTCTAGGGAAACTTCAGAGTGGGTCACTGGAAGACCAAGCAAAGTATGACTTTCAGTCTCTCAGTCCAACTTGTGAAGGGAGGAAATTTAAATTTGTCACCAATGGCCAATAATTTCACCAACTGTGTCTATGTCATGAAGCCTCTACAAAAATCTAAAGAGATGGAGTTTGGAAAGATGCTGAATAGCTTCACAGATGCTTTATAATAGGGACTTAAGAGGATGTTTTTGATAACCAAAGATTATTTATTTATTCCCAAAGATATCTTAGGTGATAACTAAGGACAAAATAAAGGTTTAGCCTCTCTCCTATTCATTTTGTTCTACCTTAAACTCTGGGTTAGATTTCTATTCAGCTCTGTACATAAATATATGAATTACTTGAAAAGTATCTGTCTAAAAGCGCCCACTACTAAGGTATTAGCCCTAAATTTATCTAATATCCTTTCCCTGCTGAAGACTGAAGACACCAAGATAAAACACTGAGAAGTTTTCCAGGTTCTAGGGAACCAGGTTTCTTCAGGTCAATCACTTCATGATTTGAACTGTCTACCTAAGTAGGAACAATTAGCCCACAATAGAAACAAAGACTACACCTCAGGCAAGTGCTCCTCATCTAACCAAGGGAACCTCCGGAGCCAGCAGGACCCTAAGGAACACATATAATGGTCAAGCAGACTGCTTAACTATGCGTACTTCTTGCTCTCATTTCCCATCCCCTTCTTTTGCTTTCTCTATTTAAATCTTAAGATTTTGTTAGTACTCCTAAAGACTTAAGTGAGGAAGGAAAGGCCCAGGATGCTTTGTTTCCCTTTCTCTTCCCAGTATGGCTTTACTGAATAAATTTCTTTCCTACTTTTCGCTATTGCTTTTCAGTTGACTTTTGAGGTGAAAAACGACCTCATCTACTGAGACTCTTGGTCTACAACTCAGGACCTGCATGGAACCTCTATATCCTTTCTCCCATACCTCTCTTTACAAATCTCTTCATCCAAGTCTTTTAGTCTTTTAACCCACTAAAAGTGCTTTCGCTATTCCAAATTTAAACTGGTCAGGACACAGGTAAGATCATGGATTAGCATCTAGAGGGAAGTCTTGTAGAATCTGAGGTTAACTCCAGGTAAATAATGAGTGTAAGAATCGAACTTAAACACCAATAGTTGGTACCTGCTACTACATAATTTACTGCCTGCTTGTCGGTGGGGAGAAATCTTCTAACTTTTGGGGTCACAGAACCCTTCTATATGTTCACTGTTGTAGTACAAGAAAGGAAAAGCAGTTTGTTATTCCAACACAGACTGCTTTAAACCAAGTCTTCCGACAATCAACAAAGAAGATGTCCAGAAAAACATTGGAAAAATAAAAATATTTAAGGAAAGCAAAGAGAACTTGTTGCTACAGTAAAACTGTATTTATAAAATAACATCAAAAATAGCATAAAGTGACAAGACTAGCTACAAACTGGAAAAACAATGGCAACACAGTCAATAAGTACCACTACTTATTTTTTAAAACTAAGAAATCAGTTAATGTAAATTTGTATTAAACAAAGGACATACGTATTTCATAAAATTTCCAAAGGGAAACACCAATGCAGACAAAACCCATGGATGCAGAAAGGTAAATGTCTTTATTTACATAAAAACCGTATTGGAAAGAATTTAAAAAAAAATGGCACTAGATATCTGTGACAGAGTAAAGAACAGAATGTAGGTACATGTGACAATATTGGTAACATTCAAGTTTTTTATTAGACAGGCAGATTCGTGGAGTTAATAGTATTTTCACAAATTAATATTGAAAAAATATATCAAAAGAAAAGGGAGAAAAGCCTAAGGGCAGGTTGGCAAAATATATTCCCAAATGAAAGACTTCTGTAAAAGAACCCATGAACAAAAAAAAAACATTAACCCCAGAAGTAACAAGATGAAAATTTAAAAAGACCCTCAACTAAAACACGTGTTGTTAGAATCTTAATTATCACAATTATGTAAGTATGCTACATTAAGACATCATACAAATTACTTCACAAGCAATATACACAAACAATAAGGATAACCCAATGAACCTAAAGATACATGTATAAAAATGACTTTTACTGTTTACTGAAACAGCCTATAACACATTTCCCTCAAGCTATCCCTAGATGTAGTTGTTTTGCTTTCTAATCATCAGTGACTAGCATGTAATATTAGACAAGCCTATCAAAGAATTGTCTCATATTCTCAACATACAGACAAGGAAAACATGCACGATAGTCTTTCTGAAAAGACAACCGTTGTTGGTATTTTTAAATTAAAAAAAAAATCAAACTCTGCATTAGGGCCAGGCCCACAGCACTGAAGAAGCTGACGTAGGAGGACCATCCCAACTTGAGGCCAACCTGGACTACATTTAAGTAAGTTCCAGGCCAACCTGAGACCTGGCCTCAAAACACCAGCCTGTCAAAAATAATAAAAAACCTTAACTTAGAAAAATTCAACCTCAAAAGAAAAAAACAAAGCAAACGTTCTCTCCTTCATTAAGTTTCATATAATTCTTTTTCCTAAAACTTGTTTGCAGCTGTATTTTCAATATTCCTACCTAAAGACAAGCAAACAGGCATTGTCCTTTTCACTTAATAGTCTATAAAATCAGTACATAAAAATCTTTTTCATTTTTTCAACAGCTCCACAAAGTTCTACCACTGATGTGTCATTTTAAATCCCCTATTATAGTATGTTACTCATTCTATTTAAATGTCGATGAAAATTATAAAAAAGTAAGAATCTAAATTCCAGCATTTGGGACGCAAAGGCAGGATTGCTGAGTTCAAGACTTGCCTGGGCAACAAAGTGAGCTCAGGGCCAGCCTGAACTATAAAGCGAGACCCTGTCTCAAAAAAAAAAAAAAAAAAAAAAAAAAATCTAAATGAATAGTGCAATAAATTTCACTATGCAGTATTTAGTCAGATTCAACAAGATATTTTTGATGAAACAGTGTAAAGTAAAAGTTCAACTGTTTTAGTTTTTAGTAGATGAAATTTTGAAATAATTTTTAAATAACTAGATAAACAAGGGTATCTAAAATAAACTTCAGATACAAGCACATACAAATATGCTTAACAGACCAGTTACTCTATGGAAAATAGAAGAGATTAATAGTTTCCAATACAGGAAACAGAAACTATTTTTAAACTGAAAAAAATCTCTAGTTTTGCTTACAGAAGAACAAACTCAAAGTGAACTCCAAACCTGTGACAAGTTGGACAAGCTACAGAAAATAAGCACCTATAATTTCCAGATAGTAAAATAAAATCTGTACACTAAAAATAATTTAGCAATTTATATATAGCAAAATTACATTTATATTCATATATTAATTGAATAATTTCAAACTAGCAGCTATTCTAAAGAAAGCTTTTGACCAGTACAATACACACTAGTCTATTTATTCATTGTAACATAATCCCCAAAACTCAATTGGGGTAAAAAACTGAAGGGTCTATTTGCCTACAAAAAAAATATGCAGCAGTAGAAAGAAACAAAAGAAGTTTCCATATATGGTCATGAAATGATCTCCACGGGCATATTTATCATCAACCAAAATGTAAAGATACAAAATACTCTATATACAGTTCAATCTTTTCTACTGTGGGAATGAGATAGTAGGAAGAAATTCTCATTTGCTTAAATTGACTCAATGAGATAAACTAAAAATTAAGTGAAGTACTATAAGGAAAAAAGTACAGCTAACAGGAGTGAACAGACTAGACTTCTCTAAATGTAGTTTTGACAGGTCTGACCTTGGAAAACATAGTGAAAAGTGAAAAAAATCCTTCAAAATTTAAAACCAAAAATGAAACAAATCATCATTTTGGTGTCAGAACTACAAAGAAATTCTTGATAGACTTAAGTCTCATTACTGTACTATACATTATTTGTGGAATATATGCCAAAGACAAAAACTGAGTCTAAAGAAACCTTAAATTTTATTCACTTATAATGTCAGTTTTTCAAAAAGCAACATCAGTATTGCACTG
Organism: Thryonomys swinderianus; assembly: GCA_004025085.1. Classification (NCBI taxonomy): domain Eukaryota; kingdom Metazoa; phylum Chordata; class Mammalia; order Rodentia; family Thryonomyidae; genus Thryonomys; species Thryonomys swinderianus. Next base: position 6,292 of record PVIC010022436.1, on the reverse strand, counting down.
TGTTTATACATACTAACATCTATGTTAGCAAACAAGAGATGCAAATATAAAAATCAAAGAAGCAAAATTATAGAACCTTGACTATGAATTGGAAAGAAATGAGCTCATTATGTATTTCTATCAAAAAAGAAATGCTAACTGTCCACAGAAAAGGCCTATAAGCAATAACACTAAAAGCAATTAGCACCTTGGAATCCACATTATTGTAGTTTCTAAGGACCTTTTTTTTTCTCCAAATCATAGAAACCAGAACTTTAAACAAAAAACAAAAAAACAAAAAAAAAATGGCTGGTATAAGGTCTGATCAAGGACACCTCAAGCAGTAACAAATTAACTGGTAATATCTGTTCCAATTGGCCTCAGATGAAATAATTTAAGCATTCTAAAAGAACCAGTCCCTGCATTGAATTAGAAAATAAACCTTAAAACCCTTGCTTTCAAAACACACAGTAAGAAAGCCACACTAGGTAGGTACACTGGAGTTGAGTAGGGGACAGAGCATCAGAAAATTTTTTTTTTAATTTACAGTATGTGTTGGTTTTCTGATTAAAAAAAAGAAAAAGGAAAAAAAAGGAAGAGAGTACCTCAGTACTTCAGTATGAGTAAATCATAAAAATGTTCTTTTCTTGAGAGGAATTCCAGCTAATATAAATTGATTAAAAAAATCCTTGCTCTAACCAAAAAATTATGTAATTAGCTACTAAAAACCATGAGGATAATGGGAACACTCTAGAATGGCTGCAACAAGCTAAAAACACCTCAACCTACTAATAAATGTTAACATTACAAAGAGAAAACTAGACATTTTGTTCCTCTTGCAGTGATACAAGAATTAACTACACCTACAAAAATTCTTGCTAAAAAATAACCTGTATTTGGGCCACAGGATTAGCTCAGTGGTTCCGGCGCCTGCCTCGCAAGCGCAAAGTCCTGAGTTCAATCCCCAGTAACCACATACAATGCTGGGCGTGGTGACTCACGCCCACCAGCAATCAATAGCACATACCACAGTGCTGGGCGTGGTGGCTCATGCCTGTAATCCCAACACTCGGGAGGCAGAAACAGGAGGATTGCTGAGTTCGAGGCTTGCCTGGGCTACACAGTGAGCTCAGAGCCAGCCTGAACTAACAAAGCAAGACCCTGTCTCAAAAAAAAAAAAAAAAAAAACCTGTATCTGAACAAACCCTCATCTAACTACAAATTTGCAGGAATACACAGGAGATGAGGAATATACAAAATGAAGTAAGGTATAATAAACAGAACCCAGTAAAGTGGAAATTGTACAGTGATCCAGGTTTCCTAACAAAGAAATGTAAACAAAAGGGGAAGGTAAAGTAGTTCATTGATAAGAGACATTAACTAAATCAACATGCTGATTTCATTGGTTCCAGACATCCACTGGATCTGGCACCATGCAACTTTTGGCTCTTCTACAAAACTCAAAATGACCATAACGGTAAACATTTGAACTGGTTCAGGACATCAAAGCAGTTCTCACAGTGCAACTCAAAACATTAAGAGGCAAAAATGATGAGGTAAGTGTGCATGAAGAAAAAGCAGAGTATTAAAGGGGATTAATGGGAATGTATCTTTTACTGTAATAAAATTTAAAAATGTAAACATTCTTCGTATTTTCTGATCCTATCTTGTATCTACTGAAATATCTGGGGACATGAAATGAGATTTGCTTTAAAATTCTTCAATAGAAAGTTTTAAAAAAGTACTATAACATCCTCTTTTTCTATCAAACTTTTATAATGAAGTCTATGAGAGAAAAACAGACTCTAATGTCAAAACTTAATTGCCCGTTTTCAACAGATCTTTAACTTTGAATGCATTTTTACACTACAGAGGAGTTCAAAACTATTTAGAGCGCCAGAGCTTTAGCTCAGTGGTTCTTGCGCCTGCCTCACAAACTCAAGGTCCTGAGGAGTTTGATCGCAGGTAACCACATAGTCATGAAACAAAGAATGAATCAAGATATCATGTACAAGTACAAATTCTCAAAGAGAAATGTGATCATAATGTATTCCTAAAAATGTACCAATAAACTCAGTTTATTATTAAAAGAAAGAAAAAAGAAAATGATGCTCATGGATACAAAGCTGATCAGATTTCCAGTACAGATTTTCTCATACTAGCACTGCAGTGCTTACCATGGAACCCTGCCATTGGCTATCCAGGATAGGGAAGATCATAGCAAACACTCCCATAGCTGCACTATTTTGTACCAACTCATTTCCTTTCCATGACAACCCTCTAAAGCACCTCTAGCATTATTTTCATCCCACTGCTGAGCAAAGGAGGCAAAAAGATATTAAGCAACTTGGCTAAAGCTGGCCAGTGAGGAAATGTGTTCCACACATCTCCAGAGTACATGTCAAGTGAGTGGATTCCCTGAAAGCCTTCTTGACATCCTAGGATTCTGAGGTCAGGGCCAGCAGCCAGCATTCTGCTATGGCAGTAACTGCTTGAAACCCTCACCTACCACAGTCTCTTAGCATCCCTTAGGACCAATGTGTGTAACATATCATGGAAATGCTGCCCCAGGGGCTAAACTTTTCTTGAATAGTTCTCCCATTCATTTAAAACAAATATGAAATGTTTACTAATTGCTAGGCACTGGCTTTTGATTAGTTAATTCAAACATTCAAATGATTTTTTTAATTTTAAGTATCAAAGTCTGAATTGAATGCAAATAGGTACATAAAATGTCATGGAAGCAGTAAGGAGGAAAAACATAGCACTAAATCTCTAGTAAAGGTAACAGATTAACAACATCACAAGTAAAACTATCACAAGTACAAATTAAATAAAAGCAAAAGAAAATAGAAACAAATCAATAAAATAAGAAACAGAGGGCGGGGGATTTTAGCTCAAGTGGTACTGCACCTACTTTCAAAGCACAAGGGCTTGAGTTCAATCATCAATACCACCAAAAAAAAAAGGGGAACAGAAACAACCTGAAGCCACAAGCTGAGCTTTTGGAGAAGATGAACAAAAAAAACTTCTTTCAAGACTGTTAAGGAAAAAGATTTTCAGTATCAAGAATAGGGTTAACAGACTGGAGATTTAGCTCAGTGGTTGCAGTGGTTCTGCGCCTGCCTCACATGCACAAGGTCCTGAATTTGATCCCCTGTAACCACATATAATGCTGGGCATGGTGAATCACACTCACCAGCAATCAATACCACATACCACAGTGCCGGGCGTGGTGGCTCATGCCTGTAATCCCAGCACTCAGGAGGCAAAGGCAGGAGGATTGCTGAGTTCAAGGTTTGCCTGGGCTACATAGTGAGCTCAGGGCCAGCCTGAACTACAAAGCAAGACCCAGTCTCAAAAAGAAAAAAAAAAACAAAAAAGGGTTAATGTCATCATTTACTCTAAAGAAATCAAAAGCATCAGCTAGCGTACTTTATGCAAGTAAATCCACCAATTCAGAGGAAATGGACTAATTTTATGCAAGACACAAAGCTCACCAAGAAATAGGTAACCTGAATAGCCCTGTACTATATTTTATCAAAAAAGTAAATATGTACCATAAAACTTCCCTATAAAGAAAACAAACATCAAGCCCCAACAGCTTTCTGTTCAAATTACTTAATATTAATCATTGACTATTTGTTTTTGCAGTACTGACGATCAAATTCAGTACCTTGTGTTTGCAAGGCAAGCACAGCACCATTGGGCTACATCCTCGGTCCTATTTTTCCTTTCTTAACTGGTACAAGTCACAATTCCTAAGTGTGTTCATTTTGGTACTAGAAAGAAGGTAAAGCTCTATCCATTTTCACAACTTTAACACAACACTTGAAGTCACAAGCAAGAAAGAGAAAACTGGCACTGCCACAGGAAAGAAGAAAATCCTCTGAAGACAACTGGGCATAAATGATCCAAGTGGAAAATCTGATGGAATCTACAAAAAAAGCTATCAAATCTATGAAATGGGCTTAGTAAGGGCATAGTATACAAGAATAACATGAAAAAAACTGTAGTTCTAAACATGAGTACCAGTAATTGGAAGACGAGTTCTTAAAATACTTCTTTGTTAAAATCAAAAGATACAAAACACTAAGGATGATTCTAACAAAAGATGTAAAAAAATATATATATACCCTGAACACTAAACGCTACAGAAGCACCTACGTGAATGAACAGATAAAACTGTATGTATTCATGGAAACACTCAAGATTAAATGGTCAATTTTCCTCTATTTGCCCTACTCATTCAAGTCAAATCCAATAAAATCCCAGCATGATTTCTGTGACTCAGAGCCAAAACAACTCTGTAAAGAACAAAGACCAAAATTACCTGAATTCAAGACCTACTATATGGCTACAGTGACTAAGACAGTTATGTTTTTGGCCTCTAGATAGACAAAAATGGATTCATGAAAAAGGGCAGAGTACACAGACTCACACATACATTTTGACAAAGCTACAAAGCTATTCAATGGCTAAGGTAAGTCTTTTCAACAATGATGCTGGAAAATGGGATTTCCCAATCTACAATCAAAAAACATTTGACCCATTCTTTGTACTATATTCAAAAACTTAAAATGGAACACAAGTACTATATAAAATATAAAACTTCAGAAGAAGTTTTTATTATTTAACTTTAGGCTAGGTTGAGTCTTTACTTAACTACAGGCTTAGATATAACACCAGAACTATCAGCTGTAGAAGGAAAAAAAGGGTTAAACAAATGGAGTTCATCAGAATAACTGTTCTTCAAAATACACTTATAGAAAAGTGCAGAAAATATTTGAAAGGTTGAAAAGGATATATTCAGAACACCCCTTCAAAATTCAATTTATAAAAACAAAAAGTTAAAATGGGCAAAAAATGACATTTCACAAAACAGCTGAGAAAACACGTAAAAGATGTTCAACTTCACGGATACTATAGAAATATAAATTAAAATTACACATGAATTATTGCTTCCTACCCACTAGAATGCTGATGAAAAAAATCAGACATAGCCGGGCGTGGTGGCTCATGCCTGTAATCCCAGCACTTGGGTGGCAGAGATAGGATTGCTGAGTTCAAGGCTTGCCTGGGCTACACAGTGAGCTCAGGGCCAGCCTGAACTACAAAGCCAGACCCTGTCTCAAAAAAAAAAAAAAAAAAAATCAGACCTAGACATCAGAGTATATGGAGGCACTGAACATCTCACACTCAGCTGGTATTAATGAAAACTGGTATAACCACTAGAAAAACTTGCAGTTTCTAGACACATGCTCCCCGAGAGAAAGGAAAGCATATATCCAGAAAAGAAATGCAGAAATGCTCACAGGACACTTATTTATAATAGTCGTGAACTGGAAACAACACAAATTAAGAAATTAATAAACTGCCACACACTACACAAAGTTACTAAACAGAAAAAGACTACTAATAAAAGACATGAATAAATCTAAAAGAAAAAAAGACAGAATAGAAAAAGCCAGACAAAAGAAGTTATAAGTATGATTTCACTTACTTGAACTTCTAAAAGATAGAAACTAATCTAGTTACAGGACACTAGTAGCTGCTTGGAGGGAAGGCAGAAGGGAAATTACCAGGAGCAAGTTTCTAACTTTAAGAGTGATAGATACTTAAACTATATGATCATTGGAGATGGTTTTCATAGGTCTACACAGATGTGAAAACACTGTACACCTTGAATATGAGCAGTTAATGCTAAATTATGTCTCAATAGTTTTAAAGGTCAAGATGTGAGCCAGAATGCAGCCTTAATCCTTTTGCATAAAGATACTCATATAGGTTAACATAATTTCAGAAAAATGTGCAAAATATTTTATACCAAATATCTATACCTAATAACAGTCAAGAAGAACTATTTCACTTTGAATTTTTTATAACTTTTGTAACTATTTTTTTTAATGGTACCAGGGATGGAACTCAGGACTTTGCACTTGAAAGTAAGCCAGATTATCAGTAAACATAGTTTTATTATTTCCTTATAATTTATTTTTCATCTTTTAAAGAAAACTGTATTACTTGTACACAGGTCTAACATCAAGGCAAAAATTCTTATAGGTTATCTTAAAAAAAACTATGTAAACCTAACTTTATTCAAACTTTTAATGCTTTTAAAAATGGTAAATTTTTTTTTACATTTTCTACTGTTATATCCTGAAGCTAGCAGAAAATTGGTATAAGCAATACTTCATTTCTAGACACCTTATTCCAAGTTACTTCACTTTTTTTCTGCCTGCTCATTCTGGATCTTATCTATAAACTTTTCATCCACCAACAGTACACGATGCAGACTTGAATCATTTCTTTC
>PVIC010022435.1:0-27608 GCA_004025085.1 Thryonomys swinderianus | reverse complement strand
ATATTGGTGTCTATGAAGCACCAACTTTGACTTCACCTCTGCCATAGCAATGTAGAAGCAGCCATAGATAATAAAAGTATAATGTGTTCCCATTAAATTTCTGTTTACAAAACAGATAACTTTATTTCCTAAAGCATAAGTTTAAAAGAATCACATTTCTATCACCCTGCTCCTAGTTGGGTTTAACAACACATGAGAAACATTATTCCTTAAGGTAGTGGTGCAAGTCTATAGAACTTGTGCCACAGTGGGCTGTTTCTATTATGGAAATGTCTGAAAGGTTCACCATCACTGAACTAAGGGATGGGATGGGAGGAAATAACTGTAAATAACTTTTCTGTGGCTAGGACTCAATCCCCAAGACCCACAACTTATAGTAGGAGAGGTTTGTATTGGCTACAGTTTCAGTATGTGCCTGGCCAGCTCTAAGGCTGAAAGTGCATGGCAGAAGAACATCATGAATAAAAATAGTGTGATTAAGCATGTGATCAAAGTGCCCCCCCTTAAGAAAATCAGCCCTGAGTACTGGAACCTGTTGTGGGAATTCTAGATCTAAACAAAAAGTTCTGCCCCGGCCTCCAAATGACTTGGGTATACCAGATTATGAAAAATTTATTTAGTTCATCTCTAAGAGTCACCAAAGTTTAACACTTCTAACATTACTTAAAAGTCCAAGTCCAAAGTCTTCTCTGAGATTCAAGGAAAATTCTTACCTGCGAATACCTGTAAAAATCAGAAAGATACTCTACTGGTTACAAAATACAATGTCGCAGGGTAAACATTCCCATTTTAAAAGGGAGTCACAAAGGGATAGGAATCAGACCAGAGCAAGACTGAAACCAACCAAAACAGACATTACATTTTGTGGTTTCACATCTAGAATAGGAGGCAGTTTGGTGAGCTGTAAGAATGTGAAAGGGCTTGTTCAACCCAGCTGCCGTGGTGTTTCTGGTTTCAGCCCACTGTGCTCCCTCCTGGGGTAACTCCTTTCACTGCCTGTATTTTTTTCTCTTTTCTCTGAAGATATCCCAAGTGCCCTCCATCTCCACCTTCCTGAGCTCCTCACCATACTTTCAGCTTCTCTCACTGATTCTCGCCCTGCTCTCTCAGTGTCATACTGCCCAGGTTCCTAGGTCTTCCTGTGAAATCTGGTTGGAAACCTCCCTCATGTCACCTCTTGCCTTTTCCATGCTTGTAAAACCAACACTCAGTGCGAGCAGTAGTCAGGTCGCCCTGGATAGTGGCTTCACAGGACTCTGAGTGCCTGGACGGCTGAATACTTAGTAAATCCTACGCAACCAAATCTGGAGTTGGCCCTTCTCAAGCAAGGTTCTTCAGGCTGTGTATTCAAATGAAACCATGACATTTTTGTACTCTTGAACCCTCTAAGGGTGGTATGGCATTGATTCCTGAGACTTCCAGTCCTTGCTATTGTCCTGCTCCAAGGTACTTCACTTCTTTTTAATGGTAATATATTTACCAGCTCTGGTCTCCATGGCCGCATGTGTGATGAAGCTGCAAACATTTCACTTTTGTTCCCGATTGTCACTTAAGATCTGGCTAAAAGCCAGCAGAAACACAGTTTGACACAGCGGAGACACAGTCTGAACATTGAACTACTTTGAAATTTTTTTCCAGCTGATTGTTTGCTCTGCCAAACTTAATCTCAGTTTCTTGCAAAGTGTGAGGCATGGGTAAAATGGAGACATATTTTAAGCCAGAGTTTAATATACTTCATCTTTTGTTCAACTGCCAATGGAGGTAATTATTCTCAGCGTACAGCAATTTTGGGTTTCTCTATACTGAACTACAAACTCTCCAGTTTCGAAAGTTTCTGAGCCACATGTCAGTTATAGTCATAGTAATGAACTCACTTCTAGCACCAAAATCTGTCTTAGTCACTTTCTTATCCCTGAGATATAATACCTGCCATACATAGCTTCTAGGAGAAGAGATATTTTGGGGTCTTATTTTCATTCTGTGATTGACCAGCTCCAAGGCAGAAATATATTGTGCATGGAAACCTGTTTCCATAATGTTGATGAAGAAGCATAGAGGGAAGAGAGGAGCCAGCGAGAAGGAAACACCCTTCTGGTCATGCTTCCAAGGAACTGCTTCTTTCCATCGGGTCTTACAACATAACAGGGCATTTCGCTGTGAATTGATCAGTGGATTAATCCACTCATTATCATAGTGAACTCATTATCCAATCACTTTCCAGTTCTGAATCTATGACCCTTTGGGCACATTCTAGCTCTAAACCCTAACACACAGTTATTTGGTCTTGCCTTGTTTTATCTCACTCAGTGATTTTCAATATTTGTTGTACTAGAAATCTCTGCAACATTTTTTTTTTTTTTTTGGTAAATCAGAGTTTTAAAAATCTCATGCCCAGGCTACAAAGTGATGGATTAATTTGGAGGTGGGACTTTGTACCCAGTATGAATATTTAAAAAATATTCAACGTAAAGTCTAGGTTATAAATCACTTATTTGGCTATAGCTTATTGGAGTGTATCAAACACCATAAACTTATTAGCAACTGAAATATTCAAGTATTACAAGGTTGCCTGGGGTGCCTTGGCAGTTTTCTTTTAGGTTTTATATAATCTAATTTCTCTCTAATTTTGATTTTTAAACCTATTTATTCAACTTCACTGACAACTAAGCTTTTGATTATTTATTTTAGCTTTGTCTTGAAAATATTCTTCATGCAACATGTGAAATATTTCTCCTCGGTTCATATATTGCTAAAACATATTTTTTTTTTTATTTTTTGCTTTTTTTGAGACAGGGTCTCGCTTTGTAGTTCAGGCTGGCTCTGAGCTCACTATGGTGCCCAGGCAAGCCGCCGCGAACTCAGCAATCCTCCTGTCTCTGCCTCCCGAGTGCAGGGATTACAGGCGTGAGCCACCACGTCCGGCATTGTGGTATGTGGCGTTGATTGTTGGTGGGCGTGTCTCCACGCCCAGCATTATATGTGGTTACCAGGGATCGAACTCAGGTCCTTGCGCTTGCGAGGCAGGCGCCGGAACCACTGAGCTAACCCTCCGGCCCCTAAAGCATATTTTAAAAAACCTGTACACTTGTACTTTGGTTCAGTCAAAAGCTGATGAAGGAACAGACCAGAATATTCAGAGAGCAGTTGTTATCAGACAGAGAGAGAGACAGCCACCATGTTTCTCCATAGGAGAAGATTAAGGAGAAAGGAACAGTTTAACAGCAATCTACGTTTGCTTAGGTTGAACAGACTTCTGGATGGTAGAAGTAAGGACACTCATAGAAACATTGTCAATATGCAAATTGTTCACCTTTGACATCACAGAGTACTGGAGAATATGTGAATATTAATGCAAGCACTACTTTTAGTTATAGCATGGCATATTTTGTTTTCCGCAAAACTGATTTATACTTTGTATTAAATAGAGGAACAAATTTAATATGTTCAAGTGTATCCAAGACTAACTTTTTTTAAATGAAATATGAGGAGTTTCTTGCAGACCCTGGTCAATTTTTATCCTTAATATCTCTTGTTGAATACCATGGCTCTTACACATTCTAGAACTGTAGTACTTTTTGAGAGTTCCATGAACCACACTTTATTACTAAGTGTGATATAATACAGTGAATGCTGCTGCTAAGTAGTATCCAATAGAAAAGCAGTTTACAAACACCTTACAGTGTGTCCCCATCCACCTTATTCCCTGGATCTGGTGTGGTATGAATTTTGACCTTTCCTCACACCAAATAACCATGAAATGTCAAAATTTTGAATGTATGCAGGACATCCAAGCAGCCACAAAAATTCAACTAATGTGAAAGATGGGGCCAGGGATTTAGCTCAGTGGTTCCAGCGCCTGCCCCAAGCACAAGGTCCCTAGTTTGATCCCTGGGCACCACATGCAACCATACTGGGTGTGATGACTCATGCCCACTAGCAATCAGTAGCACATACCACAGGGCCAGGCGTGGTGGCTCATGCTTGTCATTCCAGCACTCGTGAGGCAGTGACAGGAGGATTTCTGAGTTCCAGGCTTGCCTGGGCTACATAGTGAGCTCAGGGCCAGCCTGAACTACAAAGCAAGACCCTGTCAAGAAAAGAAAAATATGTTGCTAAAATAATGGAATATATGTATTTGAAATGGGGAGAAGGTCTTCAAACGAGGCTAATGACAATGTGTGCTTTACTGTAATAAATACTAAAAAAGGGTAAACTTTCACCATCTTTAATTATACTTCCTCTATTTCCCAATACTATACATTATAGAGTTTGTATTTTGTTCGTCACAATTTGACTCATTTTATTGTCCTCTTTATGGTTTCTTGAAGTAAAAGTTTAATTAATTTGTATTGTTTTTTCTGAGCTGAGAATTTTCCTCTGAGATGCTCTAGTTGCTCCTCAAAATATACTAATATCTTTTAATTCTGTTTTTGACACTTCTTTGAATTTGTGAAAGGATAAACTTAAAATTATTACCTTAGTCCCTCAAATTCTTGTACAGACATTGCTCCATTATAACAACATAATAAAGCTGCAAAAAAGACTAAAAAGTAGAGACAGACATAGGCTGAATCTCTATCTTTGTTTCTCTTTCACACAAACTATATTCAATGCAAACAAGAACTTAAAATAATGAACCAAGGTCCTTTAATACTGTCTTTGTTTGTTCACTATCAACATGTTCTAAATGTTAAAAATAACCTTTAATATTACTTCTGTAGAAAGTACTAAAGCCATGTTTTAGAATTATTAAATAAGACAATAGATGGTAAAATACAAAGGAATATAGTACTAATATTTTCTTTTTATTAAAATAGAAAAACCTTCAGGGACAGCTAAGTACATAGCTACTATTTACATATAAATATTAGAATGATTAAGTTGAATAACACTTCTAGATTTTGAACAAAATATTGCAATGGAAAGAAAATAAAGAATGAAGAACAAGTATGTTAAGAAAGACATTGAGAAATAAAGTTGAATGTTGTAAATTTTTCTTAGTGGCACTGCGATATTAATTAGAAGAATAGAGAACATTAGAAGAGAATTGATCCAGAAAGTCAAGTGGGAATGAGAAATAAACATTTGAAAAGATCTCAGTGGTATCATGCATAGGGGGACGGTGAGTTTCTCAGAGAACCTTCCTCATGAAGCAATGACTTTGCAGTTGATGCATTTACACAGTGAGGAATAGAAAGCACTGTACTGATAGGCTTTCATTTACCAAAAATGTTTGCAAAGCAGTGGAGTGAAAATCATCACAGACAAGAATAAATGCGCAAGAATGAGAGAAAGAGAAATATGATGATGAGAAAACATTTCTAATTATGAAACTCTCATTTAATTTGGAATTGTAAAATGTTTCAATGTGAAACATTGTGAGTAAGACAATGTGCTTACTATGTTCAAGAGAAGACGAAGTTATAAAATGCCATTGTGATTATACATGTTAAAAAAACTAGGTAAGGGCCCAAGGGTTAGCTCAGTGGTTCCGGAGCCTGCCTTGCAAGTGCAAAGTCCTGAGTTCGATCCCCAGTAAACACATACAGTGCTGGGTGTGGAGACTCACGCACACCAGCAATCAATACCACATACCACAGTGCCGGACGTGGTGGCTCATGCCTGTCATCCCAGCACTCAGGAGGCAGAGACAGGAGGATTGCTGAGTTCGAGGCTTGCCTGGGCTACATAGTGAGCTGAGGGCCAGCCTGAACTACAAAGTGAGACCTTGTCTCAAAAAAACACAAACAAACAAATAAACAAACAAAACACCTAGGTAATAAAATACCATTGCAATTATAAATTAAAAATTAAGCATCATTAAATAAAATTAACTTACTTGGTTTTTATGATTTCCTCATCACGAGTTTTTGGTATAAACTGGATGGTCTGAGAATCACATAACATTTCAGAGTATTTAACATGTATAACAGGAAAATTATTACCATAGATTAATTACCATAGATTAAGGAAATAAAGCTTTTATTTATAAAGAAATTGATTAGCTTGGAAAACACATTTCTACCCAATAAGAAATTTTAGTCATGGTATAGTTACTATTTTTAGAAAAGCCTTAACTTCTGTTCGGTGCTCAGTACTGATGTTTGACCTTTGACCCTGCGAGCAACCTTTCACTTACCTAAAAGGAGAAGCTCCCTCCCTCCCACAGTAGAGATCTGCTATACCTTAGGATTTCGAGACTTCTGTTAGCCTCCTGCCTCAGATAACACAGGGAATGTGTAGGCAACTGGGTAGTTTTCATAAGATGTAGCCTGAAAACGTATAACATCCTTTAAGCCCACTTTTGTCTCTCTGAATTTAATCACATATTACACCTAACTCCAAGGTAGTGTGTGTGTGTGTGTGTGTGTGTGTGAGAGAGAGAGAGAGAGAGAGAGACAGAGAGACACAAAGAGACAGAGAGACACACAGAGAGAGATAGAGAGAAAGAGAGAGTGAGAACATGTTTGCAGGCATATACAAGACCCTTGGCTAAGAAGTGTTTCTGTGTATTCAGGGAGAAAAAAAATATTGCAGACACATGGTAGACTGAACTGTATTGCATAGAGAGCTTTAAAATATACAAATTAATGTTTTTATCATTTACAAATTTTAAGACAGTTAAGAAATGTACCAGAAGAAACCTTCATTTTACAAAAGCCACAAAATAAAATAACTTGATTACCAATGTTTTAAATCTATATTACAGATCAAGGAATAATTAGGGGGGCCTGAACAATTACATTCATTTTACAATCTTGACATAACTCAATATGAGAAAATCCTGTTTCTACTTTAATCCACAATTTGATATATTTTTAATAATTTGGCAATCTGAATTTGTAGTTAGCAAAACTGACTCTAAATCCACATTTAAAAAGCTTTTTAAGAAATTGTGTAAGAGTAAAAAGAAATGAGATACTGCTTCTACTACGTATTAAAAGCAATTTAAAGTTTGGTGAAGTAAAAATAGATTTCTCCCATAATTTCCTTCTTTGAAATTTATCATACAGATAAGTACACCATATAAAACTTTTACAGCCAGCACTGTAATGGGACTGATCCATCAAATGGTGCGTCCAATCTTTCAGAATAGATGACCACCATACCCGGCTACTATGGGTGTACTGTGATAAGCACTTGCTGCTATCAGTTCTGCAAACTATATTTATTACAGCAATGCTTATTATACCAAAGTGCCACAAAGACTAAAGTAATGCAGTGCTTAACTAATACAAATTGATATAATATAAAACCATGAAAAGAGTTCACTAGTATGGAATAAGCTCCAGGGAAGTTGGTTAATTTTTTTCTGAGATGGAAAGAAATGTGTTCATTATGCCGCTGTCTTTTTTGTAAAAGAGATCTATGTTGACATAATTGTAGATTGCAAAGGAAGTTGCAAAGATGTATCTTACACAGAGAGGCTCCATATATCTCATGCCTGGTTTATCCAGTGGTAATATTTTACATACAACAAAACAAATCCTGGAATTTGACATTGGCACAAGGTGTTTCTTTAGTTTCGTGTCCTTCTGTCACATAGGCAGGTATTAGATAATAGTCACTGCAACAAAAATACAAAGCTCTTCCATCAGCACGAAGATTTACTCATGATACACCTTTCTCTCTCTTCTCCACCACCGTTAACCCCCGCCAAAACCATTTGGATCTGTTTTTCACATCCATAACGCCAACATTTCAAGGGTGTCCAATGAAACACATCACGTTGTTTTGGAGACTGACCTTTTGCTCACGTGATATCCTGGAGAGGCATCTGAAATTCTAAGAGCCGGGTTTGTTTCTTTGTCCTAGTAGCTTTCCATGGTCTAAATGTACTACAATTACTTTACTTAACCAGTTATCAAGCTACATTTTTCTCTTAGCTATTTTAAAAAGCTGCTCTGAACAATCACAGGAAGATTTCTGTAAGGGCATTTTGTTAAATGTCTAGGAGCAAAACTATCAGCTATACTCATGATAAGGATATTAAGTTACTTTTGATTAGAACTGGTGTGTATGGGAGGTCACACAGTGAATCTCAGCAATCAGGGAGTCGGGCACCATGGTGCCCAGGCCTGCAGCTTTCCTGCCACAGGGACCACACCAGAGGCCGGTGGAGAGAGAATGGTCAGGTAGGGCACCGAGGTCATGCAGTGAGTCTTGGCAAGCTGGAAGCTGGGTGCCACTGACAAGCGATGGGGCCTGAAGCTCTTCTACAACCAGGCTGAGACCACAAGGCCTTGGAATCTCCGTTCCCTTGTGAGGGAAAACTGAACATGACTGCTATATGGGGAGGAGCCTCCAAAGACAACACCTGCTTCTCTGTGGACACTGAATAAGTGCGGCTGTGGTACTGGAACCTGGACAGAGGCTTTCAGTAAGTTCCTATGCCCAGTCCTCCACTTGGAAGAAAACACTCAGTAGAAGAGTGAGGGAATCCTACAGCTGTTGATGAGTTGGTGGAGTCAGATCCACCTGCAAGAGCCTGGACTCTTGCAGAGTTCAAGCCTGCAGGGGCTCCTTACACTCAACTGAGGTATGATACTCAGAACCTAGACGAGGGCTGGCAGCTGTCTCCTTGTGGCTAATCAACTTGATCTGTGCACTACTGTCTATACTATCTACAGGAGACCACAAATTCACATGGTGAAGGGCAATTTTGGCAGTGTTCTTAGCATTGTTTTCTTATTGTTGTTGTTGTTGTTATTCTTTTTTCTTTCTTTGCTCTGACCTCACTTTCATTTTCATCTTGCTACTCTGCCATTGTTGAATGTGCCAACTTCGGGTTTTTTTCTCCTCTAACTGCTCTCATTTTTACAGAAGAGGGAAAATAGTTTCCTGCTTGCCTGCTGCTTCTAGGTACAACTATTCTCCTCTTGTTTCATTTTCTTCTGTCCCCTAGTTAGAATCAATGCCTAGAATAAGAGGGTTTCAGTATTCTCTAATTTCTCTTCTTTCTGTATTATTATCAGAAGGTATACAAAGTTTCTGGTGGTCCTGTGGTTCTTAGTCTGTTCTGTCTTATGTCTGTTCTTTTTGCCTCTATTGTCCTCTGGCATCTATAAGGTTCTCAAGGTCTATGTGATCTTTATAGATCCTCCAACCCTATTTTTAATCTCTTGCTCTCCTGTCTCCTTACCTCCCCAACTCCCCAGTAAACTTTTACTCCCAAAGGGTAGTGCTGCTATATTTAAGGACCCATATGCTGTAAACACATTTCTAATTATCTCTAAATTTTTTTTTTTGAGACAGGGTCTCGCTTTGCAGTTCAGGCTGGCCCTGAGCTCACTGTGTAGCCCAGGCAAGCCTCGAACTCAGCAATCCTCCTGTCTCTGCCTCCCAAGTGCTGGGATTACAAGCGTAAGCCACCACGCCCAGCACTTCTAAATTTTGGCATATGTTCATAGATGCAATTTAGGAGGTTAAAGGTATCAGGATAGTAGTTGTCAAAGCTTATTTTTTCCTGTGTTGGGCTCGATACTATTGGTGATGTCGACTGTATTGTCAGCAAAGATAATGTGATTGTTCTGTTCAAAAACCTCCAAAGGTGTATATGAACTGAGAATACTTAAGGGCCATTATAGATCCAAGGAGGACAACCCAGGAAGTAGCCATTTCCTAAGGAATCTAAATATTAGGAAAAAAGAGACTTGCAATAAACATTGCCCAGACACCAGGCAAGAGTTTAAACTAATAACACCAGCAAGAACAAAGAAATAGAAATGAGAAAGATTCAAAATCTCAGATAGAACTGGTGTTTATGTCCATCAGCAGATGAATTGCTAAAGAAAATGCGGTATTTATATGCAGTGGGGTCCTACTCTGCATAAACCTAAGTCATTTACAGGAAAACTGATATATTTGAGACCACAATGTTAAGTGAAATACATTAGACAGATGTACTTATATATTATAGGATTTTCTCATGTGTATGAATACAGAACAAAATCAAAAATAGGTAATAGGAAGTAGAGAGGTGGATCATTCCCACAGATGGGAAGAGAATCAGATGTTGAAGGAGAGAAGATGGAGGAGAAGGAAGGCAGAGAAGGAATTAAAACCTGTCCTGTATGTATACAAACTCCACACAGGGACACTAACATTGTGTACTGCAAACACGAAATAATACAAATAAAGGCAGTCAGACTGGTTTTCCAGGGGAGCTACACCCATTTTATTTTTCCACCAGGTTGTGTGAAAAATTCAGATTTTTCTCATCTCTTCTGGCACTTAATCACCACTGAAAAATTAGTGTTGTTTGCTAAAATTATTTAACTTTTTTTTTTTTAGATAAGGTCACGTTTTGCAGTTCAAGCTGGCCCTGAGCTCACTATGCAGCCCAGGCAAGTCTCAAACTCAGCAATCCTCCTGCCTCTGCCTCCTGAGTGCTGGGATTACAGGCATAAGCCACCACACCCGGCACTGTGGTATATGGTACTGACTGCTGGTTGGTGTGAGTCACCATGCCTGGTATCCTTATATGTGGTTACCGGGGATCAAACTCAGGACCTTGTGCTTGCTAGGCAGGAAACACTGAGCTAAATTGCCTGCCCTAACTATTTTTAAATTGCTGGTTTAATCAATTAAAATTACACTTTTGGATTTCAGCTGTTTCCCTAGGAGTATAATAATAATTTATCAGTTTTAATGGCTAGTTGTACTATGCATCATGTACAATCCATACATACATTTCTGTGAAATGTCTCTTCATGTCTTTTGACCATTTTTGAAGAGTGTGGTGAAGTCGGGGTGAAAGATTTTCACTACCCAGATTGTCATAGTGTCAGAACCTAGCCTAGTTCCTCAACAGTCCACTGGTGTGGATGCGTGCACGTGTGTGTATGTGTGTGTGTGTGTGTGTGTGTTGTGTGCGTTTATGTATTTCTCTATTATTTTAAAATGTATATGTTTTCTCTTTTCCTTCCAATTATTTTCCTTTGAAGTTTATTTCCTTAATTACTTTTATATAAACATCTCTTGTAGGATTCTAGATGTAGATATTATATTTGCCTTTGACATTAATTTTTGAGCATCTACTAAATTTTCTTACTAAATACTCTTTTCAGTTTTCTAAAATTTGAGTAGCAGTCTATTTTAGATGATGGTAAATGGAGACAACTAAATCTTGCAAAACAAGTGTAGCCAGAGTAGGTAAAGCCAAGAGAGGCCTGTTTCAAAAACAATGTCTCACAAAAACCGACAGAAATTGCTAAGTGTCCCAGAATTTGTTAATAACATATGCATTGTTTATTTATATAATATAGATAATGCTCCAAAATATGTACATACACTCTTCAGGAAGAAATAGTATGATTTTCTTTTTCAACAGATGGTGTTATCCTCCCATGGGGGTCCCTAGACTATGTTGTATAGCTCAGAAAACCCACTGCGATCTGGCCCTTAGAGAAGAAACTAGAAATGCCTGTGTAGAAATCCCCATGACTAAGGTGACCTGAGCATCTGTTCACAGCACTAATAAATGCCTGGGAGCTCATGGCCACCATGCTAGCACCTCCTGTAGAGGACACATGTACTGGTATTAATTTCATGATGTCTCAATAAGCTTTGTATTAAAAAAGTTATACAAGTGTTTCTTTTCTTTTTTATATTTCTTTCTGTGGACTCTGTATGACATAGGACCATTGGTGTATATTTACATGTGTAACATATATACATATAAAAGTGCATTTGTGAGCGCACATGCATGCGTGCATGTATTTGTGTTTTACTTGGGGAACTTAATTCACACTGTTCACAGATTCTCAAAAGCATCTGTGAGCCCCAAAATTCATTAAAAGCAATGATTTGGAGACTTGGCTATGCTTATTTTACAACTACAAAAATACAGTGTAAATTCCCAGGCGTGATTAGATGATGTGACCACTGAATTCTAGGTAGGCAGGGGCAGTAAAGGGGAGGGCTGAAAGGGGACTGAGGAATGGCAGTGTGGACTTGTGGGCGGGGCCTGGGTGGCACACAAAGGCCAGAGAGCACACAGGGCTCTTCAGTCTGGTGCACACCGCTCTTGGAGACGAACAAGAGTTTTCCAGTTTACACCTGAGTTTCTTTTTCTTGGTCCCTAAAATGTGTACATAATTTACAGTTAGAGAAAACACGAAAATATCTAATTAGAATGAAAGGTGATTATTGATGTGTGCACAGGTTTGCCAACCTATTAAGTAGAATAAAAAGGTAATACAGGCATATTAGAAGAAGTGAACATTCTCTTCCTGGTGATTTTTATGTTATCATGAGTGAGAAGAAAGCTTAACCAGATGACGGATTGACTTGAGCTCCAATTTAGCCTTTAGTTATAGTTATGGGCAAAATTCACTCTCAAGCAGGGAAGGAGTAGATGCAGGCCACTGAACTGCATGATTAGATCTTGACAGAAGACAGGAGGTTGTCGTTCTGAGACTGGCTCTGAAAACATCAAGCAGATACTGTGCATTGATATTTTTTTTTATTTTCATGTGATAGTACACCAATAAATTCAGTGATCAGAAAGAAATGGGTATTTTTTCTATTATTCATGTATTTCCATCCAAAAATTAGAATGGTCCATGTATTCTTTGACTAAAAGTGTTTCCTGTACAATTTTTCCTCTTCTGAAGATTGAATTGATTTTCAGAGTACTTCAGTTTAATGATAAACTATTGGTTACTTCATCTAAGGTTATATATGTCATGAATAGTAAAAAAGATTTTTCTACATTTTATACTCTTATGTTTCTACCAAAATATGCTGAGAAAGCAGAATAGCCACAAAGACTAATTTTTCAGCCATAAAACCATAGAATAACGAGTTCTCTTTTGTTAAAGTAATTTATTAATACAGCAACAAATTTTAATTATAGGTTGAATGAGCTCTGTGATACCTGTTGTCTCAGAAATTTATATCATTTTTCTTTCCATCCACTCATGTTACACTGTCCAAAATCTGTCACTGCCCAGGCTTTTAGCACCTTAGCTTAGTGTTGTCAGTTTTGGAAATTATTGTATATGCATTTACACAGTAGGTCCACTTTTTTTTTTTTTTTTTTGCATTTGACAGTGTTTTCTAGCTTTATCAATGTTGTTACAGGAATAGATAATTCTTTTATTTTTACATCTGATCATTATTGCACTATGTGAATATACCTCAGACTTTTAAAAATATCTACTTTACTGAGTAATGGTTTATGTAAATGGAGATGAACCAACTTTAAGAATATAATTTGACCGGAGGGTTAGCTCAGTGGTTCCGGCGCCTGCCTCGCAAGCGCAAGGTCCTGAGTTTGATCCCCGGTAACCACATACAATGCTGGGTGTGGTGGCTCATGCCCACCAGCCATCAATACCACATACCACAGTGCCAAGCATGGTGGCTCATGCCTGTAATCCCAGCACTCGGGAGGCAGAGACAGGAGGATTGCTGAGTTCGAAGCTTGTGTAGGCTACATACTGAGCTCAGAGCCAGCCCAAACTACAAAACGAGACCCTGTCTCAAAAAAAAAAGAATATAATTTGATCATTTTTGACTAATTTATATACCTTTGGAACTGCAATCATAGTTGCTATAAAAGTTCTTCCTGTAGTCACTGAAAAAGTCTCTGGATTCTTTTATGAATGCTCTGGGATCCAGATAGCTGTTCAATCACCATAGCTTATAATTCTCTACTCTGGAACTACACTGAATTTTGAGACATTTTGTTTTTCTCAACAAAGTTTTGGGTTTTAGAAAATTCATTCATAGTTTTTTAATTATACTCTGCTGTTGGATGAATTACATTTATGCCTCTTACTATTGAATATCCCAACATTTCATATCTGTCCTCCTGTCAATACGAGTTTGTGATGTACCTAGTTTTAAGTACTTACAAAGATTATGCTATATTATTTAAATCTTGTAGCCAATATGTATATATGTATGTGTGTGCATTGATTATTCTTCAGTATCCATTTGTCCTCTCCAAAACACAAATTAAAATATAATCACCATGGTAACGGTATTAAGCCATGGTCTTCTTGTGTTTGTTTATTTTTAACTTTGTCCTGTGTATGTATTCCTTGGTTTTCTCTTCAGCAAGATCTACTCATTAAATCTGAGTTATTTTCCTAATAAACCTTAGTGTCACAGCTATCTCTGGCACACCCCATGAGGCCACAGGTGCATGCTGGGAGACAGAGGCCAATACAGCAGGAATAGGATCCATGGGCATTTGGGAAACTTCGTCATGGAACTTACTTCTTCTACCCCCTGGACCTGTTCTGGATCAGCCACTGACATAGCACTTCCATTGGATGGACTGTTGCTGTGTATGTCCGATCAGATAATGCTCAGTTTACGATGGGCAGCTCAGTTCTCACTGTAACCTGGGGTCCCATGGTCAAGTGTGCATTTCCATTAAGGTCCAATAGCAAGCAAAAAGCTGCTCTCAAAGGGAGTGCGGTTGTCTGAAGACGGTGGCAGACCCCTGCTTCAAAATCTGCAGCAGCAGCTTTGTGGGAGCTGCCAGCGGCTCCAAGCAACATCCTTATCTGGCGCGGATGTCTCCAGTGCCCCGGGATACGCTGGATCATGTGGCCCCAGGGGCACAGCAGCCTGGGCCTTTTGCGGAGCCTTCATTTGGCCTGAGCCCCACTCAAAACCAGCAGCTTTCTGAGTCACTTGTCCAGTGGGCTGGAGAGAAACACCTAAGTGAGGAACGAATCGGCTATAAAATTCAAATGGGTTCACTAAGCCTTGTGCCTCTTTTGAGTTGTAGAGGGAGCCAGATGTAAGTTTTCCCTCCCCTCAGAGCATGCTGGGATTTCACCCTGGTTAGAAGCCTAGAGGTAGATGCGGGTGGCAGGGGTAGGTCCTGAGAAAGTAAATTCCATGTGCTTTTTTGTAACTGCTCTGGGCAACACAGGGTGAGTTTCCTCAGGTATAGAAGAGGACAAGGCCACAGGGTGCAATTAGGTGACTATAATATTCTGCGAGTATTTGTTATCTTCATTTTAAGAGGAAGAACAAGAAGAAAAAGATCCCAAAACATTAGCAAAATTCAAGAAAAAACTTCATGCTTTCATCAAAGTTCAAGAGAAATAAATTGTATTAATATTCCACTCACAGTAGAATAATCTCTGCATACATTTGAAAAAGGAAACTTTGAAGCCCTTAGTCTTGCCTTTTCTATAATGTCACAGCATAAAAATAACTGATGTGTTACAAGTGCTTTAACTTTCTCTTAAATTGGGATAAAATAAAACATATATAGAACATACAATGTGAGAAAATGACAAGTAATTTATAGGCATTTAAAAATTTCTATCAAATTTTACTTGAAATTATAATTATTTTAATGCCTATATTGAACTTCTTGGAAACAGATTATTTTATCTTTTCACATTCTCTGTAGTACTTCTTGAATTTTAGTTATTAGTTATATAAAGACTATTGATGAATTTATGTTGAATACAGAGATTTTTTTAGATCATGTAGGTCATCAGCATTTATCATTATGTTTCAAAATAGTAGTAATTTTTAAATCCTGTATGAAATTCTCCCCACTCTAAAACGTTCCTTTGTTTTCTCTCCAGCTTTGCAATTTTGCCTGTCATACATGGATTTTTTTATCCACCAGAGGCTTATTTTGTGTATGGTGCTTGTTGGTGATAATGATAGAATTCTGTTTTTCATAGAGAATCTAGTTATCCAAAGAAATTTGTTTTCTTATTTTCACATTTATTTGCAAAGGTACCTCTGCATACATTCACAGTGATTTCTAGATTCTATTTGGCCTATTTTGCCTGTGAGAGGTCTGTATTATTTTAATCTCGTGACTTTAGGTAACTAAACATCTATTAGGATGTGTTTTCTTTGGTTTGTCTTATGTATGTACTTTTACGTTTCTTATTATCCTGTGGGTATCCACTTCTCCATGTGGATTTTAGGACCATTCATATCATTCCATATTTGGTTTATACTGATTTAATATTATAAACTATTTTGAAGAGAATAGCATCTTTAATAGTATTCTTTATCATTGTATTAGCATAATATATGACACATATAGATATCCTTTAATGTTCTTAATAGAGTTCTAAAATTATAAAGTACTTAAATATTTTTTGTTAGGTAAATGTGTATATTTTGTTTTATGTTATAATTAATTTTTATATCAAAATTTTTGATAATTTATAAGTTCTTATCTCCAACAACTTTCCTCTTTCTAGTTGTAGATATTTTAGTTCATTTCAACTTGTGTGGAAGAACTTAAACTTTTAGGCTTTGTCTATGTGTGTCTTTGAATCACATTAAATTTGCAGCGATATGAGGTAACCACTCTCATTAGTATGTGCTAGGGATGGAGCTTTGTTAGACCACAATTTCGAGTCGGAGCAACTCTGTTGCTACTTTCTTCTATGAAAATGTGATACTATCATTCAGGGTAGAAGCTCTTCTATAATCGAGGAGGTACAATTTACCTAACGACCAATATGACTGCCCTCCACATCTTATCCCTGTAGTGCAGGCATACCGTGTGGCAGCAAAGCAATGCGGTAAAGTTTCTCTTCCCAGCCACACCCACCCAAAGCTTGGAGCAGCTCTCCCGGAAAATCACATTTGTATGCAATGAAGCCCCATGGTAGGTTACTGCGGGAACTTGGAATGCTAGGTGGTAAAGGATGCAATAGGTATACCAACCCAGCTGTGGTTTCTCTTTCTCTCTAAACCAGCCTCTATAAAAAAGATGGAGGGGCCAGAGGGTTAGCTCAGTGGTTCCGGCGCCTGCCTCGCAAGCACAAAGTCCTGAGTTCGATCCCCTGGTAACCACATGTAATGCTGGGCGTGGACGCCCACCAATAATCAACACCGCATACCACAATGCCGGACGTGGTGGCTCACGCCTGTAATCCCAGCACTCAGGAGGCAGGGACAGGACGATTGCTGAGTTCGCGGCAGCTTGCCTGGGCACCATAGTGAGCTCAGGGCCAGCCTGAACTACAAAGCAAGACCCTGTCTCAAAAAGCAAAAAAAAAAAAAAAAGATGGAGAATAAAATCTCAACAGTACTAATTTCACTAATACTGATGTTTTAAAAAGAGGAAAAGAGAAGAAAATCCTCTAAACTTACTAAACTAGGAGAAACGCCATCAGGTGCCCGTGGCCTGGTGGAAAATCACCTGGAGAGCTCATTTCCGTCTTGAGGAAGTGACTCAAGCTCAAAGGAGAAGGCCTAAGCTTGGATTCACAGCCCCCCCTCAAATCCCACTTTGATAGATTCTACACTGTATTAACAAGAGGTAGATTGAGATAACTGATGCCATTTTGTGCCAGGTATTTTTCTCTTGTTGCTGAAACAAAATACTCAACGCTTAAAGGGGGAAAGGCTCATGCGCTTTACAGTTCCTAAAGGTTCAGTCCACCATTGGCGGGCTCCAAGGGGGAGGAGGGGCAATAGTTTATGGAAGCCCCAAAATCACAAAGCAAAAAGAGACCTTAACAGCATGTTTTTGCCTCTTTTATCTTATTCGGACTGCTGAGAGGAGGGCGGTGCTGGATCAGTCGGTGTACTGATTCAGTAATCACACATCTCGATCCCAATATGACACACTCCGGATGTAGCCACTGCACGAGGCTTTTGGGGGACATCTGGAGCCAAACCATAGCACGTTTGTAACTCAGAAGCACCCTAACACTTAATTCTGACCCCAGGAAGTATGCCAAAACAAGCTAGAATTCAGTAATCTATTTGAAAACAAAGCAATTGCTTAAATGACCTCTATTTGAGTGTGTGTATGTGTGTACACATGCACCTATACATACACTTATGTATCATTTTATGGTTACAGTGTTTGGAAGTTTCAAGAAGTAGGAAAATATTAAATGCATAACTGCCTTCAGTCTTTCTAGTGGTTTTTAAGTATTTAAATAAATTTTAAAAGAGAAGAGAACCAAAATGACAAAATTACATCATACAGGTACCACTAAAGTTATATCCCAAAATAAAATGCACATGTATAATTATTAAATATGGGCTTAGATTTTGAAAAATGACATAGGCCATTGAGAGAATTTGGCTTTTGGCTTGTTAGTAATGAAAACCCATTGAATTATTTTGAGTAATAGAATGACACAATATGAATAATGATGGCAAAGATCCTTTCTGAATTTTGAGTAGAGAACAGGCAACAAGAACTTAAAGAAAAACGAATGGAAATTTACTGGGATGATCTAGTTGAGAAATTATGACTATAAACGTCTAGTACATTGGATCGAGTAAGAAGTGGTCAAAGTTTTTGATAAATGGCTCTGTGCAGATAACAAGAAAAGATGATTACGCAGTTGGCATCCCACACTCAATGTCCAACAGACATTGAGGGAGGCCAACAGACACCCTATTATTCTTAGTCCTTCCTGGCCCCTAGGATCCCTGTTTACCTTACTGAGTGGAAGCAGAGCTAGACTGAAGTCATTGAGTCATTGCTGCTGGATAACAGCATCTCCAATGCCCCCCTGATGTGGATTCTTGTTGACACTCAAGCCAGTAAAAGTATTGATGTTCAGGGTGAAATGCACAAATTGATAATTATGGATCCAAAGACATTACACATGCACCATGACATTTTGTATTTGTATGATTACTTACAAGTCAGAAATTATACAAAAATTATGATGTGTGTTGTTAAGTGGGCATGGAATAATTTAAAGAAAGTTTCAATATGTTTTTAAATCCTTGTTGGTATATTGTATATACATATCATATCATGATCACACTCAATATTGGGAATTTGTACAAGTATATGACACAATTTAATTCTTATTTTTTCCTGTTTCCCATACCAACCCTTCAATCCCCAGCCCTTTAAATACTTAAGTTTTGTTTCCTGTTTTTATTACCATCACAATTTTTGGCGGAACAATCCTGTTTGGGAGAAACAACAGAAAGGTCAAAATTGACCAGGCCTTCCTGCAGACAGACTTTGGACTTAACTATGTTGCAAAAAATCCTGTTTGGGAGAAATAATTCCTGGCTGCCTGGGACTTTTCACTTAACTCACCTTCACCTCTGGTAACAACAAGGACTCTGGTGGTCCCACATGCTGTGATGCTTCAAGGTGGAACTACTCCATTGCCGTGTCTGCCCTGCCCTCTGAGTTTTTGTTAAATTTTGATACTCAAGAGGTGCTGAATAAGAGTTGTGGCAGGGAGGGGCTGGGATCTTTTGCTACACAGAGTAGCATGGATCAGGCCCAAGATCAGCTTCTGTAAGCCTCACTTCTATCTAGTTATTATTTTGCTGTGTGCCATTGGCTCACAAGAGATTAGAACCTAATGCAAAGGTTCTAGTTACATTCCTTTCCTGTTTTCCCCAACATTTTCTTTACCCCTCATTACTCACTCCTCTACCACATTTCCACTTGAATATATTCTATTTCACAATATCCATCATACATTCTAGAACTCATTAACATCTTGAATTTCTCATCCTACAGAACAGCTACTATATTTACACATCTATGACCTATTTATTTCACTTATGAGTATGTCCTGAAGATACGTCCATTTGAGTATAATGACTCAAACTTATCATTCTTTAAGGCCAAGTAAGACTCCATTTTATAGAAAAACCACATCTTCTTTATCCAGTCTCCAGGTGATGGCCATTTGGATTTTCTCCAAGATTGAGCTATGACAAACTGAGCAACGTGGGTGCACACATGTCACTATGATATAATTCTTTTAATTTATTTGTGTCTGTTCCTAACAGGACAATAGCAGGGTCAAATGGGAAGTCAGTGTGGATATCCCTAAATATGTTTTAATAATTATATGCTACTTATTGTCTACTGCAGAGACACTTAGAGAAGCTCCAATTTGAGAAATATATCATTGAATTCATTGTGTCAGTTCCTTTTCCCTTGTTGCTAAGACATAATATCTAACACTCAAAGTTAAAGTGGGACACATTTATTTAGCTCACAGTTGGTAGAGGCTTCCATCCACGATTGGCTGGCTCCAAGGTATGGGAGGATAGTTCTAAGGGGGAACAGTTCATGGCAGAAGGAAACAGCAAAAGCAACAAGGGACCTTAACAGGCTCTTTCTACCTATTTTATTTTATTCAGACTACTTAGGTCACATAGGACTCAACCCCTTAATCTTAGCACCACTAATCCTAGTGTTGCAGCGTGAGTCAATCTACCTCCGCTTCATAAAGCCCCACTTAAGACCCCATGAGGCTTTAGAGGAACATCTAGATACAAGCCATAACACTCATCCAGTGGTGCATATGAGAAAAATGAGTGATAATTATATTGAAAAATAATATAGACATAAAATGAAGTCATATTAATGAGTAGTAAAAACACTCAGAAAGGTCTAGGCTATGCTTATTATAGCCAGTTCTGTTAATTTCTGTCAATATTTTAATTTTCCCTTATAGCCTAGTGAGGAAGACATTTTAAAGATGCAAACGTAGGTAAATGGAAAAAGACAGGTAAGTAAAAAAATGAATAATATTGTAAAATCTTTCAGTTTCATTGTAGAAAGTTATCATCTCAGGCTTCGGTTTTGTTAAGGTTTCACTCTCAATATATCCATCATGTCCAATGTTGACATCAGCGGTACAGTTTGATTTTCTTTTCCATATATGAGGCCAATGTTACATCTTAAGAGATCCAAAGATTATACTATACAATTCTCTGTTTTGAAAATGCAACATTTCATTTGGAAGTTTTGCTTTGTTTCTGTGTATCGCCTATACTGCTCAATTTGTGCTCTGTTGGCAAATGTAACATCAACTGGAAACTGGTAAATCAATTGTCAGTGTCACATTGTGATTACTTTGGGATATGGAAGTAATAAGTCTGTTCATAACATTGCTTAGTTTGTGACTATATGAATAAGGACCTGGCGGCTGAGATCTAAGATAAAATTCTACACTGAAAGCATAACATCTTTCACTTAAAAAGGCATAAATTTTCGTGCCATATTTTCGAAGTTTATTTTGGCATATACTGCCTGAAGCTATAGCAACTATGAAATGCTGCAAGAAGTTTATTATTAATCATGTATTCAGATGGTGTGTAAGTCGTTTGACAATTACCTGGAAATCTCTCAAACACTGAGTAGATAAGAGCCAGATTACCAGTTCTTTTTTATTCTTGGCAGGTGGTTTTATCATCAAACCTCAGGTAATCCCCTTGCTGTCATTGTTATTCTGTAAACCTCAAGCCCACGTCTTGTGTGTGGGATAACTAATGGTCAGATTGTAATCTGAATTATGTTCGGCCAAGCTGAACTGAATCAGAGTGGTCTGGGCATAGAAGATCCACCTGAAGACTGTTGCCAGAGGCATTATAAAAGAACTGAAGGGGAAGATCATGGGGTGACTGATTTTCTAGAAGAAGCTTTTTAGAGTTGGTTTTCCTGATGTGAACTTGGCTGTTCTCTCCAGAGCACTAGGCCTTTTGGGTTCAGATCCTTGATATGGACAAGCATGAGACATTGCTGTGGGCTGTAGGCCTCTGGGGGACTCATGGACCACATTGTCTTGGACTTTAGGCCTTCAGCAAGACTTATATAAGACCTTACTGTGGGCTCCAGGTCTTGGGTGGGATTCTCTGAGTCTCTAGTGTGTAATTAGATTTCCACTCCTCTGCATTTGACTTTGTGGGTGAACATTATAAAATAATCCTTTAAATTATGTGCCCTGTGTTAAATCTATTTTCTGGCATAACCCTGACTACACGTTTTATTTCCTATGTCTTTTACATTCCTGTGATTATTATGAGAACACTGCTAATGACAGCAGATTTATGACTGCTTTCAGTTCAGCTAATTAAGTCTCATAATAAACACATTTTTGAGTATGGATATCAATGGCTATCAGTATCTAAGCATTTGTCTCTTTCACTTCCTGTAACATTTTTTCTGCTACAACAAGGACTGGCAGTGCCAGCATCCTGGACAATAGGTTTTATACCTGCCAAGATCTTCATTATATTTTTTGACCCATTTCTAACATTGGATCATTCCATTTGGTTGTGTGATTATTTGGTACCATTTTAACTAGTCAAATATACATTCAGACTGCTGATTTCTTCATCATATGAACCAGGAGGCCTGCCTTCCCTGTGTCTATATCAGTTGATTATTGCTCCATTTCAGTATCATAGGAACTTTTGCCCGCATGGCCAACATCAAAATCATTATCATCTGTATCATCCATGCATGGATAATGGGTGATTTCACTTTCAACCTCCTCCAAAGCTTGTACATCTTGTTTCTCATGGGCCACCGTACTGAACTGAGCTATTTCTACCAGAAAAATCAAAAGAAACTTTAAAAAGCCAAATCCAAAATGCACAGAAATTTAACAATGAACATTTCATGGATAAAACTGACTTCTCCTTTGGAGCTTCCATACACACCTTGCTGTTCTTCTGCGGAGTGGGTGAATGCACAGATGGGTTTTACTTTCCACAGGGGAAGTTCCTGTGATTCACATTCGTGTTCCGTTATGGTAAAATACATGGTCACATAACAGCAGTGGTGTGGGTATATTTTACCCCTTCCGATGCTCAGAGAAACATACAAAAACTTGTCTGATGGAGCATCGTCCGGGTAAAAATCCTAGTTTGGAACTTCTACACTTGCACGCAGATTGCCATTCACAGCACTAAGTGGATAAACATGAAGACGGCTTCCTGTATTCCTAAGACACAGTTACAGAGTGTGCAGCCAGCTACTATTATGCTAAAGTATAAATTTACATTAGAAACGTATGGGATGGGTTGTTGAAACCCAATTAATATAATATCCAATCTTCAAAGAAAATACGATATACAGGCATTACAGTTCCCTACTTGGCCATAAAATAAAGTAGAAAGAAAAATATGCTTGTAAAATGAATGTGATATATCTGTGTCCTCATATTGCTCTGAAATAATTGTGCAATAAATTTATAAAGCAAAGCTCTTTTATGAAAATAATACAGTATACAATTAAGGATGTTAAAACCTTTCTGAAGGATAAAGATGTAAACTCCAGGTGTAAAGGGTAAAATTTATGATTCAATTACAAGAAATACCTTCTTTTTGCAAACATAAACTACACTCAACTTCAGTTAGTCTAATTATGAATTCATATTGGAAATAAAATATTATTGATGAACTGTGACATATTTCAATGTTAATATTAAAATGTATTTAAATACACCACTTTTAGATTAATTTCTGAAAGAAACATATTTTATACAGTTTCACATTTATATAAACTAAAACAAAATATATTTTATTTATAAGGTAGCTAGCAAGAGGTTTTCATATGGAGAAATGAATCAGCTACTTACTATTGAAATATGATCTCTTTTAAACTGTAATTCTCTTAATGAAATGAGTTAATCATTTTTATTTACTTGAAAATTCTATTTCTAATAGGTATATACTTCAGGTGCTCTTTGTCAAAGTCCAATCTCAGCATGGATGCCTAAATCCATGGGAGTAAAAATTTCTTAAATAGTTGCAATGTAAAGTCTGACAACCAGATTACAAGACTGAAACCATAAGCTAATCCTAAAACTGTCTAAAACATGTTCTCAACTTTAGATTATTTTTTTTACTTTAATTCCTTAAAAATTTGCAACCCAAGGAGTGACATATTTAAAATAAAAAAGGCTACATAATTATCAGTCTCACAGAAGTTCTCATTGTGCTTTTTTATATTGAAGCACTGAATGAAGAAATTCAATTGTTATGTGTATTTTGATATTACTTATTAGATAATTTAGGTATTTAAAGTATCATGAAATATTAATATGGGTATAGTATTTAAAGATTAACATTATTCTAGGAAGATATATATATATTTATGTATTCAGTGGCACTCCAATTCAGTAAATATGAGTAAATGTGTTTTTAGTTCTGCAAGTCATATAGTGATATATGATTGATTTGAATGTGATATGAAAATTAGCACATATGCAAGAGAGTGGAACTTTTCTAAAATGGTGATGATCATCACAGATCAAGTAGTTTATATATTTGCATTTAATGCTGTTTTCTTTGACTAATAATATATGTGACTGTATATGTGTACACAAGAGTATGTGTGTGCATGCTTATCAATACCTGAAACATTACTATTTTGATTTAAACTGTACTTAACCAATATTTAGAAGTCTATTTGTATGTTTATTTGAGTGTCTATTTGAAAATAGTTTTTTCCATTTGTTTTTTGACTTATTAGATGTAAAGTACTTTTCCAACATTAGAAAGCTGGCTATATTTTTCACATGGTTATGAAGAATAGATCAAATTATTAGACATAGTTTAAAAGGTCTTAAAAATTTTCCAAAGTAAGTTTGTAAACATTGTCATTCTTCAAGAAAATTTACTCACCAAAGTGGATATTAATTGAGCACTAAGAAAAGTAAAAAATAGAAGTATTTCATGGTAAAACTTATTATTATTTTTATAATTACAATTTGTAAATAGTTTATTATTTATAATTACATTATAAAAAATTACAAGAGTCTGAAGAAAAGTAAATTTTCACATTTCTGAACTGAACAAACTGAATAGGAGAGAAAATACCAACAATCAGAAGGATATTTTGTCAAACACAAAGGCCATTAACTCTCCCAAAACAAAACAGAAACACAAAAGTGATTATAAACAAGGTAGAAGGTGTGTCCAGATCTTCAAATACCTACCCAGATGGTGGATGAAAGACGATCGGTCTAGAAAGGATAATTTCTTCTTTTTAAAAGGTCTTCTCCAATTCCTTTTCTATTGGCAAGTGGAGGATCACTGGAAGAGCTAGGTTTAGTGCAGAAAATAAATGACTGTAAGGCACTCTCAATGAAATTATAGTCTTTCTAGGTGCCAATGATTTACAGGATCATGAGAGGCTGGCCTTTGGGAGCTCCTGCGGAGATGAGAAGACAGAAGATTCTGGTTTTGATCCTATGGTCACTTTTTGCCCAAATTGCTTTTGCAGCCAGAATCCATGCCAGAAAAACAAAGAGAAATCTCTTCCCAGCAGGACACAGTAGTAATTCTTGTTACTCTTAATCTTCCTTTGACACTATTCGGCAGCCAACTTCTCTGTCAGATTTTGCTTTTGGCTTCCTCTCTTAGGGAATTTGCTGTAACAGGTCCAGCATTTCTAGTGATTCTGAACTACCTATGTCCAGTTCCGCTAGCAAACTCGTTAGGCTTGCTGCATAATAGGAGAAGGATGGCTTCTGTTTTTGTCACTGTGCTTATTTCTTCACAGCTCACTGGAAGCATTAGTTTAAAGGCCAGCAAAAGCAAACTCGAGCTTTTCCATTACCAACTGCTTCACATGTAACTCAGATTTCTCGTGATGTAGTGCCTGACTAGTTTGCTTCCTGTGTGTAACTGCACTCGACTGGTAGCCACAGGAAATTCAAACATTGGCTCTACAGAGCCTCAACCTACCTTTGGCATGAGGAACTCTTGGACCCAGAGTCTTTCCAAATTGTGCCATCAAATTATGATAATATTAATGGTTTAAGCCACCGATGAAGTTTGAGACTTCATGATCCAACTGGCTTCTCAAAACCCATTCTCTTTAACTCATGAGTTGTTTTGCATGGTATTTTAGGTCTCAGGCATAACTTGAAGGCTCTACCCTTACTACTCGAATACATTCCATGAAGTACAACTTGCAAAGCTGCTGTTTTGGGGACAAAGCCCCCTGTGAGTCTGAGTGGGGACAAGTCATTTTGAAACTGTGGCATTCTCTATCTCTCCATTTTACTTTTGGTTTAAGATGCTGGTTCTAAAGTTACTTCATTGAACAGCTCTATCTGCTTGTCTGTCTATCCATCATCTATCTATATCAAATATATCCATACTCTCATTCTTTAGTTTTTTTTAATCTCTTCTTATTCTTTGTAACATTTATAGGTTTTTAAAAATTTTTTTGAGATAGGTCTCACTTTGTAGTTCAGGGTGGCCCTGAGCTCACTATGTAGCCCAGGCAAGCCTCGAACTCAAAGCAGTCCTCTTGCCTCTGTCTCCCAAGTGCTGGGATGACAGGAGTGAGCCACCACGCCAGACATTGTGGTGTGTGGTATTGATTGCTGGTGGGTGTGATTCACCACACCCAATATTGTCATATGTGGTTTCTGGGGATGGACTCAGGGACCTTGCACTTGCTAGGCAGGTGCTAGAACCACTGAGCTAAATCTCTGACCCTGTAACATTTATATTTCCCTCGCGTGCAAATTTTATGAAATCAGGAATTGTGTCTATTTGGGTTCTTATTTATCCAGAGTTCTTTAAACAGTTACTGGAAAGAAAGACATATCTACAGCAGAAATTGAAGAAATATTAACAGGTTTTACATTGAGTGTTTTTAATGTGTGATATATAATCATGACAAGAATTCTGTGTTATGGAAAAAAGCTGCTGACTTAATGAGTGGCAGAGACAGAACTTGACCTTGGAGACTCTGACGTTAGAAACTAGATGATTAATTATCATATTAAACTTCAAAAAATGAAAAATATCTTCATATTTAAAATAAACCATTATTTTTTTCTTCTGTGAGATTTTCTGTTTACTTTTTTCAAGTAAAGACCACAATGGTACTGACTTTTATTGAGAGGCAATGCCAGTTGTTGTTTGTTCTCTGATGCTTAATTCATCAGTAGCATGGAGTAGCTGCCTTCTCTGACATGTTATTCTAAGCTTGTTTTCCGGATGAAAGTATCATAAATTAAAAATTTGTCATTTGGATCTCTATGGTGTTTATCTTGTTTGATGACTTATAATTTGTACTGGCATTCTCAGTCCTTTGGAGAATTTCAGGCTTTGATTTTTCTTCTTCGATGTTTTCATGGCATACTCATATTTATCCCTTTAATTTGATGATATCTGATTGTTTATTTATAATATAATTATATATTATGTTTACTATTATATATTACGCTTTTTCCCTTTTTGTTTCTTATATATTTCTTTGTATTCCATACATAATCTAGACTATAGAAAAAATACAAACAAATACATATTGCTTGGGCTTTATTCGGGAATGGACAGAAAAATGTGATCATAAAATTTGAGCTCCATTTTACCGCTTTCTCTCTGAGAGACCGAACACAGACACCACCCAGGTCGGGTGTAACACAGAGCTCACCCTCAGCTGCAGCAGCCAGCCCAGGAAGGCAAGGCCGAGTCTGCAGAAACCAGCAAAGGGAGCCACCCCGCTGCCCAAGAGCCAGTGCCTGACACAGACAGGACCTGAAGCAGAGCTGAGCGACCTTCATCTTTGCTCCTGCTTCCAAATAAGGATCACACCGGAAACACAGCTATAGCTTCATGGCTAGTCATAGAGGACGCCCTTGTGTTTGGCTAACCTGCCTGTGGCTTCTCTACAATCACTGACTCCGCGGAGCGAGGAGCTGGGGCTTTCACTGTGTCTGTAGAGCGCTCCGGTGTTTGCTTCCAGCTCTTTCCTCTCCTGAGTACAAAAGATGGCGTCTTATTCCTTGTGAGGCAGGAAGCCAAATGAAAAAAGTTTTGCCTGTTCTCCTTTAGATGGTCCCTGTGAGCTCCACAGTTCTTTTAATAATTTACATTTGTTTTCATAGATGTTAGGTTAC
>PVIC010022434.1:0-27775 GCA_004025085.1 Thryonomys swinderianus | reverse complement strand
TAACCTATATATATATAATCTATATATAGGTTTTATATATATAATATATTTATATATTATATGTATATATTTATATATAAATATAAATATATAAACTATATATAATATATATAAACTATATATAATATATAATATATATTTATATATTATATGTATATATCTAAATATATATATAAACTGTATTTATAAACTGTATTTATAAACTATATATAAACTATACATACAAACTATACATATAAACTATATATAAACTATATATATAAACTTTATATATACATAAACTATATACATAAACTCTATATACATAAACTATATATATACATATGTATATATATACATAAACTATATATACATATGTATACATATGTATATATACATAAACTATATATATATACATATGTATATATACAATGGGGGCAGGGGGTTTTAGCGTGGGGAGGGGAATGGGAAAAATAAGAATTAAATCATGTAATATATTGGTATAAATTCTCAATATTGAGTGTGCTCCTGATGTGTATATAAATATACCAACAAGGATTTAAAAAATTAAAGTGAATTTAAAAGACAAAAAAATTGGTACTAGGCAAAGTAATTGTTTAGGACCAAAGCAAACAAATCCTCTCTACTTAGTATATCATATTAATTAACATATCCCTACTGATTACATAGATTCCTAAATTTTAAATATTGCATTGTTCCTAGTTATTTAACTATACTACACCCACACATATACACCCACACACTCTGAGAATAATTGTCTGAGATCTTACATGCCCTATACTTGCAATTACACCACTGTGTGTATCTTATATGGACACTTTTGTCTCCACTAATCAGATATGTTCTCTGCCACTGATACTACTTCTGATTTTACTCTGTGCAACAATTTATGCCTCTCAAGTGGAAAAATATTTATAAATCCCTCTGATGTTATACCATAGTCATAAAACATTCAGACATTTTTGTTTTTATGTGATCAATTTTTTGAGGATGATATGATTTTAATTAATCTACTTTATACTAACCTGCACTGTGATTCCATTTTATGTTTTTTAAAGAGTATTAAAAGAATAAACTTAAGTAGGACACACACCATTTTATTTTTGCTTGAAAATTATCACTCATACAAGAAAGGCTTTATATATAGATCCACACACTTGATGACCATCATTCTAAATCAATGAGAGATAAGTAAAAGAAGACTAATGAAGATAAATATATCACCTGTATTATGGATGACTTCCAAGTTAAAGGTTGCTAATTCTAACCTCAGAATCAGAAAATTTTATTGATCCAGTCTAGGGAGATAATCACAAACAATGTTCCAAAATGGCAGAGTGCTTTATAAAACATAACATAGTGTATTTGTTTCTTAAAGGGCAAAACTGTCAAAAGCAGAAAAATTACAAACTGAGCCACACATACTCAGCACTCTAACATAACCCTCCAATCAAAAAATTAGTATTTCCCCATGAGAAAGACTAACTAACATCATCAGGGGTCAGTAGCGTTCCTACCTGATGTTCCTCTGTGTGGCTTCATAAGTTTCATTCACAGAATATAGAAATACTTTGCAAGAAATATTGGTAGTTACCTAAGTTACATGTTTGGGTGAAAAAGCATCCTTTTTCTTTACCACAATTAAAAAAAAAAGTTATTAGTATTTTTTTTTTTTTAAAGACAGGGTCTCGCTTTTGTAGTTCAGGTTAGCCCTGAGCTCACTAGGTAGCCCAGGCAAGCCTGGAACTCAGCAATCCTGTCTCTGCCTCCCAAGTGCTGGGATTACAGGCGTGAGCCACCACGCCCAGCGCTATTAGTATTTTTAAGCAACATTTTGCTTCATAATTTTCAGCCATACAAGAGTAATAGATTCACAATTATATCAATGGAGTTCTGAATAAGATTGTACATGTTGAACATTTTCTGAAAATACTGTAAAGAGGATTTTACCATGATAATTGAAGCTCTCAATCTGATAGTTTTGAGGAAGAAAAAGAAACATCATTGTAATTCTCATATTCCAAAGAGTATATGGCCATAAAATAAGAAATAAAATAAATTGAGGGGGAAAAGAGACAAGAATAAAAAGAAAATAATGTCTAGTTTGTATACCAGTTGTCATTCAAAAAATATTTTCATTGATTGATTTGGCCAGAGTAATTCTACAAATGCTACATCAAGCTAATGTTTATATTCTGTAGAGCAACATGAATAATCAGTGAACTACAGGAAACATTACAAAAGAAAACATGGAAATATGTAAGTGTTTGGTTAAAAATCCCTTAGTAGTCCTAAAACATCAGTAAATTTTTCTCCTCTACTATCAAACCTGCAAAGATGCAAGAAAGAAATTAGTCAAATTGTGCTTTTCTTTCTACCTTTGTGTACCTTCTACCAATAGCTTCCTTGTGAAAAGAATCATCAAGATTTTCATTGTGGTTCAACAAAGAATAATTACCTAGAAAATACATTAAATGGCTTTGTTCTCTTGAGAATGCTTTTTTCTTTTCAAGGCAAGGTATTTTCATCACAGATGGAGAATTTCAGTGATTGTCTTTGAAAGCTCTGCAATCCTAATGGTACTATTGAAATAATCACTGTACATCTAAGTGTGATCTGTTGATTCTTTTCTAATAATCCTAAATCTCATACTCAAATGCTTGCATTATGGGATGTAAGTCTAAAAGAATAGATAGCACAATGCTGTCATCAGATGCAACATAACATGATTGAGCATAAATTATGGATAATGAGGTCATCCTTTATTTTTTTACCTGTTCTTATTTTGAATGAAAAACATAAGAAAATTCATCACCTGCAAAAGAGGAAAAAAATGACTGACAATCCCTACATTGGAATATTGAAAAGTATCCCATCAATTAATTTCCTGTGAAAATTACCATCATATCATATCATATCATAAATAATGATATCATATCATTAAGAAATTATAATTTTCTTAGATAAAATCTCTAATGGAGAATATATAATATGGACAGATTGTGAAAATAACTATCTTTTCTTTTTTGTATTTAAAGAAACCATTTAGAGGAAAAATAAGTATAATTTTACTATATTGTAGATTATATTTCTAATGCTTATTCACTAAATGGATATTAGAATGTAAATTGAATTATATTCATTAAGTTATTTTTATAAAGTATAACTTGGCCCAGGTTAATAATGTCATAATTAGATACTTGAAAAAATTATCTGAGATTTTTAATTATTCCACTGTGATATCCTTTGACAGGAAATCATTGTTTTTTTTTTAAATTGAATTCTTTTTTTTTTTTTTTTTTTTTTTTTTTTTTTTTTTTTTTTTTTTTTTTTTTTTTTTTTTTTTTTTTGCTTTTTGAGACAGGGTCTCGCTTTGTAGTTCAGGCTGGCCCTGAGCTCACTATGGTGCCCAGGCAAGCCGCCGCGAACTCAGCAATCCTCTTGTCTCTGCCTCCCGAGTGCTGGGATGACAGGTGTGAGCCACCACTTCCGGCATTGTGGTATGAGGTGTTGATTGTTGGTGGGTGTGTCTCCACACACATTATATGTGGTCATGAGGGATCGAACTCAGGACCTTGCGCTTTCGAGGCAGGTGCCGGAACCACTGTGCTAACCCTCCGGCCCTTAAATTGAATTCTTTATTGGTACATTTTATATACCAAAAACTTGTTCTGCTGTTTTGAAAATGGAAAATTCTGAAGAGACATACCCAATATTTTGACTCACAGTTTTAATTGAAACAAATTCTACTGATTACGTTGTATAGAGAAAAATTATGTTGTTATACAAAGGAAAATTATACTTCTTAGTGAACTTTGAATATAGTGAAACATGTATCTGCATTTTTCTGAGTTATTATTTTATAGTCTTACACTTAAGTCTTCAACCTCTTTTTACTACAAAAATTAGAATTCATGTGTAAAAAGAAATATACAGTTTTTTTGTGGCACCAGGTTACTTACAAAGTATGGCATTGTTCTAGGAAAAAACACTTTGTTTTCCTTTATTGAGTGTATTGGTACATTTTAGGCATGTTTTATGCAAGTTTTACATAAAATTTTCTCATACAGTTTGAATTGGAGGGAATGGAAGTCATGAGGTCACGGGGTCCCCTGGCCTGCATCCTCCTGTCTCTGGCTCCTGTCTTTCTTCATATCTCAATGCTCATCACTCTCCTAAGACCCACCCTGTTCTCTGTTGATATTTTGTTTACAATTAAGGTGAAATACAGTAAAATAATTTTTTTCTCCCTTGATCTTCAGCATATTCATGAAATATATTTCATTTTGTGGGAAAAAAATTTACTTTACAAAAAATCAAGTTAAAATTTATTTAAGCCTAATGAAATAAAGAAGAGAGGATGGACTCAACTTAATCGAAACCAAACATGAGAGTTCTTAAGTGGTGAGGTAAACCAGTACGTACAGTACAGGGAGACATTCAGTGTGCGGGGTTCGTCAGCATCATTAGGCCAAATCCATCTTCCAATAAGGGCTGAAAAATAGAGTATTATCTTTCTTGATGCCTACATTTTAAAAGTAGTGGCTTCTAGGTCTGCTGAGTTGGAAAAATGCCAAGAGTCTGATAGAAAATGTAATCTCATGATAAATTTCTAGATGCAAAATTTCCAAAAGAAATGTTTTAAGTATAAGTAGATCAGGAACCAAAATCTATGTGTTCAACTGTGTATAAATAAGAGTAAAAGTTACTACAGCCATCTTGAAACAGGAAAGGAGTAGTCTAAGGACAGCTGAAAATGAGAAATAGGAAATGTGTCCCTGAATATTTTCTTGAGTATTTATTTAGAAATATCTAAAATGTTTCTCCTTTTGGGGCTTGTCATTAATGTGAAACAGTAAATTTCATTTGACTTTTGAATTTGGCTAATTTTAGGGATCACCTGTAAACAAAAGACACCTAAGTAATAGAAATTGTCCACAGGCATAATCTCATCTGTAATCCTGAGATATTACCTAGTATCTCTAACAAAGTGCAATTTTATTAACTCTGGGAGGGGGTAGAAAAAGTATTGGTCTGATTTTAGTTTTCTCAATCAC
This sequence comes from Thryonomys swinderianus, assembly GCA_004025085.1. Taxonomy (NCBI): domain Eukaryota; kingdom Metazoa; phylum Chordata; class Mammalia; order Rodentia; family Thryonomyidae; genus Thryonomys; species Thryonomys swinderianus. Next base: position 22,718 of record PVIC010022434.1, on the reverse strand, counting down.
AGCTGGTATCAGCATGGATACGTAAAAACAAAAGGTTGAATAAAAGTATCCACAGAAGCAAGTCTCCTCTTTATGGGTAAGTATAATTATATGCACTACAACTCATATTTTACATGTTTCTATAAAGCCCTAACAGTTCCTGGATTCGAGATCATGCTTAGAAGTTTTCAGATGGATAATAAATTAGCCTATTAAAATTTCTTTCTAAAATGAATAAAAATGTCTCCTGTCTCCTCCCAAAATATTGTCACACCCACTTAAAGAACAATTTTTACTGTGAGTATTTCTTTCATAAATGTAACCACTAAGATTATTAATCAGTTTTGCCCCAAGTTAACTTGCAGGGTTGGATTAAGGTAGGGATTGCTTTTTCTATTTACAAATGTGTACAGTTAAACTTTCAAACATGTATTTAGTGATCAGAATCACCTCTTTAAAATGTTTGATTAAATGTACTCTAGGGGGAAAATATGATTTCCCTAATTGCAATGCAAAATAGACATTTGCATGGATACACAAGTATCAGTGGTGCCAAATGGACAAATTTCTTATGTCATAGACAACAAAGGCAAAGGAAATGATTTAATCTTGGGACATGATGAGAGGTAAATTAGCAAAGTGAAACTCAGAGGGAAATCAGTATCTGGGAGAAATAGGAACAATGGTGCCATCAAATCAAACTGCTCTTAAAAGGAAAGTGAGTTTTTTAGCTATTACTGGATCTAATCAGTGAGTAGCTACTATTTTTAATACAGTATGAAAATTGGATCTACTCTGCATTGTAGTAAGTGCTCGCCCTATGCTTACTCTTACCAGGAAGGACACAGTAATTAATACACTATATCAAATATCTGTCTTTATGCAATTATATCTTGGAAGGATTATATAGAAAAAAAGTAAATTAATTCACTTTCCATTGTGATTGGACAATATTCAGAAAAGTAAGGAAAGCATAGATAAGAGAAAGAGTGATACTTTAGTTTGGATTAAGTGTTCAGCAAACATATGAAATACATTTAGCAAAAATTCAAATGTACGAATGAGTAGGAACATCCCAGCCAGAAAAGAAGCAAGCAGTGAAAGGAGAACATATTCCTATGCAGAAGGCTGACTTGACCCTTGCAGACTGACACAGGAAGGAATGAGAGAAAGTCAGGGAGCGCCAGGAGCCATGGCCCAGTTCATCTGGTGAGCGCCTTCTCCTCCCCACCATCCACCTTCTCCTCCTCTCGTCACGCAAAGCTGACCCCAGATGCGGTTGAAGGTAACTGTTGTTAGGTGAGAGACTGTGCAGCATCTCTGGAGTCATACCTTGGGGGTGACTGACAGGCAAAGTGAAGGCTGCTGTTATTGATTGCACAGAAGAAATGAAAAGTAGGTCTTGACCCGTCTTTCCCATAATCCAAAATGATGAGTAAATGAATTTTTCAGGTCATGTTTGGCTTTTGCTGAGAAAACACTTCTTCTCAGCATCTTCAATATGGTGGATTTCTTCATTTAGTCTGATGGTAAGAAAATGCAATATATGAACACCCAGTGGTTTTGTAATTCGTGTAGGATAGTTTATTGTTCTAGTGTTTTGATTCCCTTCTAACAAAACTCTGACATGTGCAGGAGATTAGGCCAAAGAAGTGCAGGATACCTATTACTACATATTTCCATAAATGTTCTTTAAGAAAATATGTGAAATGATTGGTGAAAGTCATACCTATGTAGTTCTGGAACAGTAAAGTAAGTTATTTTAATTTTAGACCCACTGCAACTATTTGTAGTTTTAAAAAGGCTTTCTGTGCATTAATTTGATAAGTAATAAGGAACAGTTCAAATTTGAAAAGCATTAATTAAATACAAAGAGTAAGGGCCGGAGGGTTAGCTCAGTGGTTCTGGGGCCTGCCTCGCAAGCACAAGGTCCTGGGTTCGATCCCCTGTATCCACATAGAATGCTGGGCATGGAGACACGCTCACCAACAATCAACACTGCATACCACAATGCCGGACGTGGTGGCTCACGCCTGTCATCCCAGCACTAGGGAGGCAGAGACAAGAGGATTGCTGAGTTCGCAGCGGCTTGCCTGGGCACCATAGTGAGCTCAGGGCCAGCCTGAACTACAATTGAGACCCTGTCGCAAAAAAACAAAACAAACAAACAAAAAAAAACAAAGAGTAAGTCCAATCAAAATTAAACACATATAAACGATTGGTATAAGATGCAACAAATCTAAAGAATTGGTAGAAAATGCATTGTAAATCATATTGTATTACATTAATCCATTTATAACTTTAAAAGATACATTAAAGTGTTAACTCTAAGCAATTTAAACAGAACACTGTACATAAACTAGATGTTGCTAATAGAATGTACAAACTGTTATGTAACTTTGCAGTGCACATAAAATTTAGTCAGGATGGATCAAATTACACTTTATTAAATTTATAAGAAATTAAAAAAAAAACTACAGGGCCGGAGGGTTAGCTCAGTGGTTTTGGTGCCTGCCTCACAAGCACAAGGTCCTGAGTTCGATCTCCGGAAACCACATACAATGCTGGGCATGGAGACTCACACCTGTAATCCCAGCATTCGGGAGGCAGAGACAGGAGGATTGCTGAGTTTGAAGCTTGCCTAGGCTACATAGTAAGCTCAGAGCCAGCCTGAACTACAAAGCGAGACACTGTCTCAAAAAAACAAACAAACAAAGAAACAAAAAAAAAAAAACTACAATACTAGTACCCCAAAAAACCTATTTTTTCACTCTTAGCCTTACATGTCTAAAACTATTATATTGTTATATATTCTGAATTCTGTGCTATTTGAATGTATTTGAGTCAGGAACATACAATTCAATCGACAACAACTAGACAAGTTGGTAAATATATAAACTTGTTACAAAATTCCTATGAAGAAAATTGTCTAGAAGAGACAGAAGAAAAACAATATGAACTGACTACCTTCACATTATGAAAAAAAATAACCTATAAAATTCTGCATTTCCCATAGGAAAACAGTGAATTCAGAGATGTAGACATTTATAATAATTTCAGCATATTCTCTTTGGTTAAAAGTTTTATTTTCTCTTTAAAGTGCTTCATTCCTCACTCTTTGTGTTTCTCTTCTTTACATCATCTCTGCCCTTTTGAGTACCACACCAACAAAGCACACAAGAACATCTTATTCTAAAACCTTCTCCTTTGGCCACATGTTCCCTTATAAGTTTCAAAGGTTTCTGTCTTTTTCAAAGAAAATGCCATGCAAGTGATCGTTTCTATTGTCTAAATAAAGACTCCAGATTTCTTCTCTGTTCTCCTTCTTCCCAGAATTCAAGATTATGAACATCTTTTGTATAATATAATACTTTCTTTTTCTCTCCCCACTCATGGAAAGTTTCTTGTCATGATTCCTTGATAAATACGCACTTATTATTTTTTTTCCTGTCTAAAATGTTCTCCTCATTTTTTATGGTTATTTCAGTCTTCTTCGCTCAACCACTAAATGCTGGAAAAATCGATCTTAGACCAACTTTTCTTCTCTATTTCCTCATTCTGATGTAATGGGACCTTCTCTAAAGAGTCAAATATCAAGATGGTTAACACAAATGTTATCCTAAGTGTTCCCTCAAATACCAATTGCATACTTGATATTTCTAACTTGCCTGTGACACGCATCTCAAGTTTAACCACACTCAATTCTTTTGTTATCCTCCTGACTATTTCTCTTCCTGTAAATGACATCATCCTGCCTCAGTAGTGACACAAGAATAACTCTTTACTTCCTTATGCTCTCCTATTCCCTACACCTCTGCAAGTAGCAGGATGCTTTCATAAATAATAACAAAAAGGAATTGAAGAACAAAGGGCCTCTATTTTCCCCATTCCTACTACTTATTCAATTTATGACACCCATATGGCTCTAGATCGCCTTCCCCAGGAAGTCATCCAGGAAGCAGGAATAATACAAATGAGTTCATGATTTGTCTCTTTGTAAAACCTTCTAAAGTTGTCTCATGTACTAGTGTATTGAAATTCAAATTTACAGTGTTGGCCTATAGCATCCCACATGATCTACCTCTTATTTATTTTACAGTATCATTCTTCACCATTTTTCCCTTATCACCCAAATCCTCTTATTTGTCTTCCATATGGGTCACAAACTATGGACTTTGCTTCTTTCTTATGACCTTTACCATACTATTTTCTTCTTGTAAAGCTTGCTCTTGGAACTTTGGACAGCTGATCATATCTGTCCATTTAGTTCAAAGCTCCTCCAAATGGCTTGAACATATAGCACAAATTAAAGGTGCTCTGTACAGCTCCTCCTCCCTGAACATAAATTCACAATATTAAGATAGTGAAAATCCATAATGAAAATTACACAATTCATTTTCTACAGCTTTAAAGAGTTTTGTCTTTCAACATTAGAGATAGCATGACCTACTTTTTTCTCTTCATATTCATCTTACTATCATCCTCAATTTAAGGTTTCTAAATTCCTGTTTTTCTTTTTAAAATGAGACCATATTCAAAATACAAAAGATGCCCAACACAGCAGGTATTCAACATTAAAATTTGGATGTGGCATTCATGTCAAGTTAGCTGTGCCTTTTTTTTAACCTTTCTGTACTCCAACATCACGTGATGGATCAAGAGAGGCAACACTGGAATTGGTGTTAAGAAAAACTTCAGTTCACACCACAGATAAACTTTGATTCCGTTTTCTGCCCCTGGTTTTGGAAAAAAAAAAGATGGTTTCCAGAGTGGATTTTTTAAATAGAAGTTGACATTTGATTTTACTTTTATACTTATACATCTGGTGTTGATAATGGAATTTGAATTTGTATTTTTAAAGTTGAAACTCAGTGACCCTTAGGACCATGAAAATGGAAATGCAAGTTCTGAATGTAGGAAAGACATTTCAAATATAAGCATCCAAAATTCTGGTAATGAATTTTCAGTAGGTACGCGTAATGATCTGAACACATTTAGAATGGAAAACTTCAGAGAATGTGTGAGGTTCTTAGCCTTCCTACTCAACACACCTACAGTGCCCCTGTGACTGTCAGTCTCTTACCTATTTATTTTATCTACTTATATTCAGGTTTAGCTCTGGACAAAATGTGTCAACTCTGGTATAAAAAAGTTCAATTCATGTTTTCTCCAAACTGTAGACACAATTGTTTTTATAGAATCACACACATTTTAAAACACATTCACCTGCAAACACACATACACACACAGATACCATAAAGCAATGCTAACATTAGGAGACAATATAAATGGTAGATCTGTAGAAGTGTCTTTTAACACCAGGTGAAGTTTCCTGCTTGGGCATAATCTCCACACAGAAACAAGCAGAGATGAGTAAAAATGACTGTAGAGATCCGAAAACAATTTTGAAACCCAGGGTGTATTTATGTGTCTGGAAAGTAGAGGACTGTTTTGAATGGTCTAGTCATCACTCAGTGTATCATCTACTTTAAAGTACTGATAAGTTTTCCCACTTCTCTGCTCAAGTGTCTAACACCCTGATCTTAACAGAGGCAATAGTCTCTTTTTCTCATGATTTCTGTCCAAGCAGAGGGGCTTGTGGACCAAATCTGTTCACTTCCTGCTGGCCAGAAAGCAGAACCAGAAAGGAATGAAATGTAGCCAAGAAAAAGGCATCAAGGAACAGATACAGGCCCCCAAGGCCACCCAGACACACTCCAAAGTGTGGCTTACTAATCCTCTAGGTGGTTCCTAAGCCTGTCGGGTTGGCCGTCCGGCTCGAGCCCTTCTGATTAGAATATATCAGTACCCATCTTCATTCATCCCACTTCATTATTTTAATTATGTCAACATTTAAAATGGAATGCTTATAGCTATTTTTTTAAATAAAACTAAAACAGACCTAAGTTGAAAACATTCTTTGTGCACAGTTGGTAGTACAGCCATGTTGTTTTTGTCATTGCTATTTTTCAAAGGTTTAAGCATTTAAAGATATTGCCCAAGATCACATAACTGGCAAATTACAAGCCTGAAGTTTATGTTTCACACTGCTAAGTTATACTGCCTCACTGAAATACATGCAATACATATTTCCACCAATTGAAAGAGATAATTAACATATAATCCCATTTTCCAAAATATTTATGGTTAGAGGTGATCCTAATATCTAAAATACTTCCAGAATAAATTATCCTCAAGTGGATACATTTATGATTCAAATATAAAACTTGTTAGAAAGACTAATTTGTAAACTCTTTTTAAAGGTAAAAATATCCCTCTTAATATAGGGAGCATTAAATTTTAAAGCTCCCATTAAACATTTAAAGTCAAAAGGAAAAGATTTTCCTCTTTTAGCAAATTGAAGACTATCTCAAAGATAAAGGGAAGAATAAAAAGAGAAATTATAAAGGGTTAACTAATTCATAAATAACATTTGAAAAATTGCACATTTTAATAATGTATACATTTTAATAAATTTTACTTTTTAAAGCATGTGGAATCAATTTATCATATTAAAATATAAAATTATACCATCTCATGAGAAAAAGTTATGAGATTAAAAATCCACATTTGTAATTGAAATCACTTAATTTTTTTTCACTTGTGAAATGGAATTGCTTTGCAATAACATCATTCCATTAATCTCATGTTATATTTTGCAGTGGTTAGCATTTTTTCCACCAATGACAGGAAAGAATATGAAATTACATGAAAAATTAAATGATTTTTAAAGAGTAATTAATGTATAGTTGTTAATTTTCAGAAACAGTAAACCACTTATACATGTAGTTAGAAATCTTAAGTTTTCCATACCCATCTCTTCATCTCAGGATCTGAGTTAGGAATATTACTTTATTATTGGCACTGAAGGCAAACAATTTTAATTTAAAACCACTCTACCAAGGCACTATGACTTCTTAGAAATTCACACCCACCCCACCCCCATGTGTATGTACATATATCTACAGTCCAAGTAAATTGCATTTTATGAAAAGTTATGAACCTTACACATCATAAGAAATATAGCACTGGTAAAAGTCATCAGACTCATACCTGAAAATTCTCTCCCTCCGTTACTATATTTATATATTATTTATATTAAAAAACTATCTTGGAGAAATCATTTTACATTTTGAACCTTTTTTTTTTCTTTTTGGCTGTATTGGGGTTTAGAACTCAGGTCCTTGTGCTTCCAAAGTAGGCATGGTACCACTTGAGCTAAATAACTGGCACCTAACCCTCTTTGACAAATAGAGATTTCAACAGTGCTATAAAAACATAATGACGAATTACATGGAAGCTTTTATCTCAGATCTTAAGACATTTTATTCATTAAATATTGTCTCTAATGTTCATCACAATATAAGCTTACACTGCATTGTTAATAAAAGTAATAATAATAATTGCAAAATGCATTCAAAATTCTTCAGTTAGAATTAAATATATTCTTAATATAGAAAATAATGATGACTTTAATCATCTTCAGAATCTCTGTTTTTTACGCTGTTCCTTTTGATTGAATTGACAATAGTGATTTATGATGCTAGAGTTAACCATACAACTATTCCCCTTATAGTTATTTGACAATTTTAGTTTTATAGCACAATTGGCTGAGATAATCATTTCGTTATATTTTGTTTTTCACAACTGCTTTCTTCTCTTCTCTGGCATTAGTCTTGGACATATTACTAGTTTTGGCCCATATAGTGATTACTGGAGAGCAGAAACATTAGAGCCAGATAGAGTTTTGCCAATTTCCTTTAATTCTTTATCAAGAAAACAATGCTTCAGCCAGTTTGTTTTCTTTTCCTGGCTCAAAAAACATGGATGACACAAAGCAGAATTAAAGTCGATCCATGCTGGATATGTAAAATAAACTCTTAAGTCACTGGAATTTCTTCTTATGGAATAGTTATAATGACTAATTAATTTTTCATTTTAACAAAACATTATTCCTCATTACCTTTGCATAATTATAAAGCTACTGTTAAGCAACAATAAAGGAGTCACAGAGAAATGACAGAAGAAAAAAGTTCTATATAAAACAGAAGCTCCAGTACTAAGAATACACCAAAAGTCTACTGGTGTTCTAGTGAACAAAGGTCATCGACAGAGAACATTGTTAAACTATGGTGTGTCATTAAAAGACAGAAAAATAACATAGTCCTCATGCTTGTGGTTTTTGCTTTAAAATGGAGTAAGTGATCCTTTACTGATGGGAGAGTTGTCTGCTAAAATGAAAGAAGTGTTCAACTCCATAACTGAACTCTTCCAAATCAGATAATACTGGAATGAACTGGAGATACATGTGGATAGAATACTCTCAAACCAGGAGGGAATGCTCAAAATCACTGCATTTAGGATTTAGGATATTCATGTGACAACAGTGAAATTACTTCAGGGACAGTCATGAAAGCAACAGTTTATTTTTTAGCAGAACGTACTGAAACATTAAGACTGCTATTCTTTATTTTTCCTCTTTTATGGTCATATGTGACTATGATAAAGGAAACTCATGATTTTGACTATACACATATGTAAAGTTTAGAAAGACAGAATAGTTTAATCATGTTAAGATTTTGGGAAAAGTATGGTAAAATATATGATTAATGCTCTATGATTTCAATAAAGACAACAAAGGAGGGTACCTACCATCAACAGCTTTTAAAGATTAGTGGCAGATCATCTTTTGAGGTTGTGTAAAGAATTATGTACAGTTGAGGGTACAGGTAGTAGATAATTTGAATTCTAGAAATTTTATATTTGATGCACTTTTACTGGAAACTTGGTTATATGATCTGTGTTTAAAGAGATTATGATTAGTCTTGGTCATATGATTAGTTTGGCCCTTAAAGGGATTACTGGAGAGCAGAAACATTAGAGCCAGATAGTTTTGCCAATTTCCTTTAATTCTTTATCAAGAAAACAATGCTTCAGCCAGTTTGTTTTCTTTTCCTGTTTTTTTTTCTGGAATAAAAATAGACCAAATAATATAATTTGAAATATTCCTTCCCTCTTTCCTTTTCAATTTTCTCTTTGATATTTATTCAGTAAAATAAGCATAACTAAGAATTTATATGTCATAGCAGTTTCCTGAGAAAAATTAGAAAATTACCTTAACATAAATATTGTGATTCTTCCTTCAGTGGACCATGATATAACCATTTAAAGGTCTTTGAATGATATTAGAAAGACATGTGTGCTGCAGTGATAGGTTTAAAGAAAACAATCAGATACTTATTATACTTAATACATTGTGTTAGTCAGATTTCCATTACTGCAATGAAATGCTTGAGAAAATCAACTGAAAAGGAAGGAAGGCTCTTTATGGCTTATGATGTTGGAGTTTTAGTCCATGGTATGTTCCCTCTGTTATCTCTGAGTCTGTGAAGAGACAGAATAGTGACATTATAGTGTCATTTTGTAACATTGTTAAGAGCCAGAAGTGAAGATAAAAAGAGAGACAGAGACAGAAACAAAAAAAGACAGAGTGAGACAGAGACATAGAGATATATGCCAAAGATACAATATATGTTTCAAAGTAGCATTTTCAGTGGCCTACTTCCACATAGGCCCTACCTCCCATAGTTTCTGACCCCTCCCTTTGTACCACTAGTTTAGCTCTGAGCTTTCAAGATGTAAATCTTTGGAGAATAATTAAGATTGAAATCATAATATATGCCTGTTTTTTAAATACCACTTACAGAAGACCTAGGCCAAAATGTCCTTGAGTGATGATGTATGGATTTACATTTATATGTCAGTGTTACATAATGTATTGTATTATATATAGTCATCTTTTATTTTTTTTATATTGACTATACTTAAAATACGTTTATAATGCAATACAAAATATTTCATGCTGAATCATATGCCCAAATGGCAAGACAACACAAGACGTGAATTAAACAAATTGTAGAAACAGTTCAATACATAAGCAAATTTATATTTAGTATTTCATATATTTTAAGTCGTGGTGTATCCTTAATTTTAAAAGAGGAAATGAAAGATGAACTCAAGGAGATGAAAAAAGTGCATGTGAGTGACCAGATTGAGTCAGATAATTAACCATGCCAATCCTAGTACTTTCAAACTTTAAAATTCCTGGAATCTTCTAGATAGTTTTTAAACATGTGAGTTATGCTTTAATGGAGTAATCATGGGTCATCACATTCCACATATCTAAATTACTCATAACTGATAATTATGATGCTGGTAAATTTGGATATAATTTGAAAAATGAGGATCTAGCCTAAGTAAGAAATCAAGTAGTAATTAATCCCAAACTATCATGGATTGTATTTGTATGTTTAAAAGTCTGACAAGGAAAAAATCAGCAACACCACACAAAATGTAGTGGTTTGACAGTCAAAATCACAGGACAGTGATTTCAAAGTTATCTTAAGTAGAATACTTGAAATCCAGATTACTGACTCAGTTATACTAAACCATAGTTTGAACACCTGGGCTAGCAAAAGAAACTGTAGAAATTTAAGTTTTAGGGACACTCAGTTACATAGACCCGCTGGTTCATAATGCTACATGTTACGATTTTTTTAGGTAATTCTACAGCACCAAACCATTGCCTTTCCCATCCACACTTCCCTTCTGTTTCATTTCATTTTAGTCTTGAGGCAGAGAAGAACTTTAGAGTCCAAAATGAAGAGAAGGGGAGCCGAAGTGACAGGTAGTTGCAGCTAACAGGTTACAGGTGTGGGGTTTAGTTGTCCTTGGTTGTTATTGCCGAACTTGCTAAATCACAGGTGCACCTTTCTTCCTTCGAACATCCCACAGCTCAGCATGACCCAGCACCAGGCTGAAAAATCCCAGGAACACAGCTGCTTTCAACCAAATTTGAATTTTGATACCTGCACTTCATACAACATACATAGAAAAAAAAGAAGATAAGAAATTAATTTGTCAGTAAACAGATTTAAGTACCCAAAGCAAATGCTTCTAAACTATTATTAACTGGAAGAATAATGATCTTTCTCCTATCTCCACATAAAATACTTAAAAATTGTCACATGGAGTAATGATAGAAGATTGTGTAGTTCTAAATATACAGGAAATGAGTTTCCTACGTATGAGTATATAACTTTGTGTCTAGTACTTCAGAATTTGGAATTTTAACATTTTTTTCTCATTTTTGTGACATTTAAGCTATGTGTTAGCTTTATGGAATTTTAACTTGTTGAATTTTCTCATCGAAAATACACACAATGTGAATTAAACTTTCTGCTTATTATTTAAGATTTTTTTTATTGTAGGACTTTTACATATTAAGTACTATATGTAAGCCTCATAATACTTGGCATGGTCTTTATAGAAACATTTCACTCCTTTGAATTTTCATATATGAAATTACTACCATTTCTCTGAGCTAGAGCAAAGATTAATTGAAATAAGATATTGAAAATACTTAGAAGAGGTCATGAGACAGTAAATTTAGAGCAATATAAATGCTGGTTATGGCTGTTAGATATATAAATAACTATTATATTTCTTTAATTATCAACATATTTCATTGCTCTATCTAATCCAACCTCTCTCTTGAGCGACATTTAACCACTAAAAGTCAAACTGAGACAGACCTTACTTTCATTTATTTTTGTCTTTGATTAGAAACAGAAATCCTAGCTTTCTAAAAGGCTTTTTGTCAGCCTGCCTTGTTCAACTGCCTCTCCTGAAAGTCTCGTGACTACTATCTTCTGATGTTGTGCATTTTTAAATATTGGAAATATAAGTCCTATTGTTTTACTTTTTCTTCCTTTGTATTTAATATTTTTCTTCCTGAAAAAGTTTTTCTCTTTTGTAATGAATTGAAAATCTACTCACCTTTTAACAAAATTCTGAAATGATACTTTAAGAAAGTGATGGCTCAATGAATCAGTATTTAGATGTACTTTACATCAAGCATATTCTTGCAAGGAGAATACTGGTAAACACAGGGCACAATATGTAATGCTGTGTTAACCAGGACACTCACACCTGCACCAAGAAACTATATGAAGGCAAACTCTATGTAGCACTGTTTCCCTTGGACCGTGTTCAAGGCCACACATATGCAAATGTGCGGGAAGCACATAATTTTAATAGTAAAGTGTTGTACTTGTTAAATAAAAAAACAACTATGAAATGCAAGTCACTGTATGAAATCATTTTATAATTTTAAACAATGTCAAACAAAATTTTTTATTCAAGGATTCAAATGTGTGAGTACCTTCAAAAGGTGATGAAGTACCAGAAATACTATATGTATACACGCGTGCACACACAAAGGCTAATATCTGAACTTCTATCATAAGCTTATTTTTCTCTATGCAAATAGTTAAGCATATTATATTTTCATTAGAGTCTTAGTTGGTTTGCACTGCTGTTACAAAATACCTGTGGATGTATGATTTATTTACAAAACAAATGTATTTGCTATAACTTGTGAAGACAGGTAGTCTAAATTCAAGTCTCATGCAGGCTGAATGTCTTATGAGACACCCTAGCTCTGCTTGCATGGTCATCTGTAACCACTGTTTCTTTAGCAGAAATGCCACAGGGCAGAAAGGGCCTGAGGTAGCTCTAGTCAGCATGTTTATGAGGCATGATCTGTTCATGAGAGCAAAAATGAAATAATCACTTCCCCAAATTCTCCACTTCTCAATCCTGCCACAATGCAGATTAAGTTGGAGGATGAATGCTGGATGGTTACATTCATATCACATTAATTAGCAACTGCAAATTTTTCAAGACGCACCTATCACCGTAATCTTGTCACAGTCATGAGGAGGTACAGGCTTAAAAAACAGATACCTGGGCTAGATTTCAGAATAAGTGAATTAGAATCTATTCTAGTGTAGATTAGAAATAAATCTTGTTAACTCCTAATCCACGAATATGTCTTCTAAAAACAATTGACTTAAAATTATGGTACATTGGCAGTCATAATCATGGGCATGATGAAATTGCTCCATGAGATGTACTGGATCATTTTTGATATTTATTTAAACTAATCATTCATTAAGCCCCCATAAAGAATGAATTGACTAATGAATGACTTCATTTCACATAGAATTGATAAATTGCATATATATGTATATCACAGAATAGTCCATACACTGCTGTGCTTAAGAAAAGAAATGGAGCATTTATGTGCGGCACTGTTAGTGACCAGCATTACCCAAGCAGTGGTTTCCTGTACTATGATATGTCCGAAAGCTAAGTGCCACTGCTTTGAGCTCATCTTGTTATTCTCAAGGCCAAAGGTAACTTCTATTTATTCTTGATGGCTGAGTAAATTTAGTATTAAAACATTTATGCAAGTTACTCTTTTTTGTAGTTGGAGAAAGAGGATCTTAGTATATAAGCTCTAATTGTATTATTATTCAGTACACACACAGACACAGACACACACACACACATATATATATATATATTGTGTGTGCATGTGTGTATAAATATATATATATAAATACATATAAATATATATGTATATATGAGAGAAACTTTCCAGTTTCCCACAAAGTAAATCAACAACATAACACGACTCTAGAAGACGCACAGCTAATATAATGACACAGAATGTGCCTGCTACTTACATGTCCCAATATCCCAAGTCTACATTAGTTTCTTCATCCAACTCTTTTTTTTTTTTTTTTTTTGAGACAGGATCTCGCTTTGTAGTTCAGGCTGGCTCTGAGCTCATCATGTAGCCAAGGCAAGTCTCAAACTCAGCAATCCTCCTGTCTCTGCCTCCTGAGTGTTGGGATTCAGGCATGAGCCACCATGCCCAGCACTGTGGTATGTGGTATTGACTGCTGGTGGGCGTGAGTCACCATGCCCAGCATTGGATGTGGTTACGGGGATCGAACTCAGGACCTTGTGCTTGTGAAGCAGGCGCTGGAACCACTGAGCTAAATCTCTGGCCCCATCCAACTTTTCTTAAAAAGAGTTTTAGTCCATGTAGAGGAGATGTGAGCCAGACTTTGGAACTATAGTCTGCTCCTGAGTATATAGGTCAAATTTGCTCCAGAGTTGTTCCCGTTCAGGAAACTTGGAAATGCTCTCTCATTAAAATAGCTGTGTTGCAGCACTGGGCATGCTGGGATTTGGCATTTGGGCTGCGATCACAATTACCCCTATCAGTATCTATGCACAGATGCTGAATGTGGGTAACTATTACTGGCAGGTTATGTTGGCGACTCATACAAATGAATAATCATTGGCTCGTGACCACCTCAACTCCCTCGATCACTAGAATGACCCAGCTGGGCTGAGTAGGAAATTCAGCTAACGAGAGGGATTGTTTTTCCTCTGGCTAAGATGCATGATATAGAGGATTTCACACAGCTGTCTTTATAAAAAGTTTACCTTAAACTTTTAAAACATATTTAAATGCTTCCATTTTTATTTTAGTAATGAAATATATTGGTGTTATGTGTATAGGGGTGTAAGCAACATAGAGATTGGGTGAGAGATGTAGGATTTTGCAATTCATCCTTAAATGAACATAATGTATTCCTCTGATATGTTGTACTGTTGCTAATGAATAGCATCAGTCCAGCTGCTTACTGTGAAATTGCCACTCTTGCACCATAGCTGCAATAAACTAAGGAACACAAAGACTGTTATTAAAGCTGAACAGAAATTCTATTTTTGAATGATCCAATCCATCTAATAGCAGCTAAATACTGAAATCAACATCATTAGTGAGCTTGTCAGTTGATAGTTATATTCTGCTAACTTCTCCTACCCCATTTCACAAAGTTTCTGAGGATAAAGCTTACTTCTGTATATTTAAATTGTCAGTCTACCATTTATTGGACCATTTACATCAAAAGAATATATATACTACATTTGGCAATTTAGCTAGTTCATGTTAAAGTACCAGGCAGAAAGGAGTGGGGGAAAACAAACAAACAAACAAACAAACAAACAAGAAACAAAACACATTGTGGTTGTGTGTTTCCATCAGAAAGAATGACCCTGTAATGTGAGGAATTTTTAAGAACAACTGATAAGAGCTATTGAGAACAACATGCATTCTACCCAGAAAATGATACAGCAAAGCTCCTCACTGACTTTCAATGTCATACTATTAATTCAATATTTTATGAATTAAATGCAATCTTTAAATCTCAGATGATCTAAGAGTATAATGAAAAATAATAAGCCTTGAAATCTCCTGTGGTCTAAGAATATAATCCAGAAATTTCCTAAAGCCTTTTGTCTTGGACTTCTAAATATAATTTAAACAGAGGCTGTAACTTTCAATTTAAAAAGCATTAGGCATTTTCTTTGAAGCATTATGGTTTCTACCAGAAAAAAAATATTGTATTTTCTTCATAAAAAATGTTTGTTAGACTATTGCAGTTCAGAATTGAATTTTAATTTTTCCTTTTTAATGTTTAGTTCTATACATTACTCTCCAAGAAGCACCAGTATAATGTTTTCCACTTCTAGCTCTTCAGCATTTCTGAAGCAATGTCTTTTAGAATCTCTTCTATCTCTAACTGCCTCCTAATTACCTCATGGACTTGGGCCAGGTTATCATCAGTGTGCTAATTGATCTTTACCAAGTATCACTAAGCTCCAGTTTTGAACAGCCAGAAATGGCAAAACCAAACTGAAATGCTTAAAAACTCTTAACTTTTTTCTCCAATATGTCTCCTCATTTCTGTCTCGTTTCTTGTCTTACATCACTTCCCCATGCCACTCTGCACCCATGCCTGCTGGGAAAACTTGACTACATTTTGATTCTTCCTTTTCTATCTAGGCATCAAATCGATCGACAAGTCAATGAATCTCCCTTGATACTGTCTATATTCCACAGTTGTTTCCTTGTCATGTGTAAAACACTCACATTATTTCATCATGACAGCAATTTACTATGCTGACTAATTTGATGTTGAATTCTTCAATTCCCCAACATGCACCCCACATTAGCCTTTTCAACTGTTTTTACCAATTCACTAGATTGCCCTATTGCTTTGATATCTTCTAATTTCCTTAGAATAAAACTAGGTATCTTGTTATAGATTGTAAGGTGCTCTCTAATCTACCTTCTAATTTACTGTAACATTTCTAATTCTCTGCAAGAGAGGCATATTGAGCTACTATTAACTTCTCAGAAACATTCAATCTGCTGCTTTGACCTTTTAATGCTATTGTGTTTAACTGGAACATTTCAAGGTTATTTTTCTGTCACTTTTCATATAAACTGAAATGGAGGAAAGGCCACCTGGCCCCCACAAATTCTTAGAAAAACTAAATAACTGTTTCTCATACCTATCTTTTTCATAACATTTTGCATTTCAACAATTACAATATTTGTCCTGATTTGTCAAAAATTATCATATAAGTCAAACATCTCAGTCTTAATTTCAGTGAAGAACAGTTTACCTGTGAATGTTGACGATAGTGTTTCCAGCACCTTGATCCATCCATGCACATGCCTGGGGGGGGTCGAAGTTTTTTCCTACCATAACATAATTCTTCATTCAGTAGAATATTTTCCTTTTTTAATTAATTGATTTTTATTGGTACATTTTGAAAAACATCAGGATCACAACCAACATTGAGAATTTGTACCAGTACATGATATGACTTAATTCTCACGTTTTTCCCATTCCCCTGCCTGTCTTACAGTCCTCACCCTCTGGATACATAAGCTTTATTTCCTTTTTAATCATCACATTTTTTTCTTTCCCTATGTTACTCATCCCTACAACCCTTTACCCTTTGAATATTTTCTATTTCATAAAATATATCATATACTCTAGAACTCACTGACATCTTCAATTTCTCATACCAGAGAAAAGATACTTTATTTACACATCTATAACCTATTCATTTCACTTACAAGTATGTTCTCAAGGTACATCCATTTGAGTATAAATGACTCAAACTTATTATTCTTTATGGCAGTGTAATACTCCAGCTGATAAAAACAACAAAAAAAATCTTCTTTATCCCGTCTTCAGTTGATGAGGATGTGGGGTTTTTCCAAGTTTAGCTATCACAAACTGAGCTGCTATAAACATGGGTGCACAGACGTTGCTGTGATATCAATCTTTTAATTTTTTCATGTATATTCCTAGCAGGAGAGGAGCCAGGTCAAATGGGACCTCTAGTCCTAGATTCATGAGAAAACTCCACACTGATCTCCATAGTGGTTGCACCAGGGTACATCCCTTCCAAAAGTGGAGAAGGGTTCCTTCCTCCCCACAGCCTCACCAGCATTTGCTGCTGGTTAATTTCAAGACAGCAGCCAGTCTTTGTAGACTGAGATGAAATCTCACTGTTGTTTTCATCATCGCATGTCTCAAATGACCAGTGATGTTGAGCATTTCTTCATATGCTTCTTAGCTGCTTTTACTTCTTCCCCTGAAAAGTGTCTGTTCATTTCAGATGCCCATTTTTTAACTGGATTATTTATTGGTACTCTGGGCCTTTTAAATTCAGGGGGCTGATATTTTTAAGCTTCTTATATATTCCGGATAGTAGCCCTTTGTGTGAGAAACAGCTGGTAATTTTTCCCCTATATTGTTGGTTGTCTTTTCACTCTACTGGTGGTTTATTTTGCTGTGCAGAAGCTTTTTAATAGGATGAGTCCCTGTTGTTGATCCCTTCTGCTAGTTCTCGTGCTATAGAGGTTTTGTTCATAAAGTCTTTCCCTGAGCTGAAGTCTCCAAGAGTTATACCTAATCTGTTTTGCAGAAAATTTGGTGTTTCTGTTTTAATATTTAGGTTTCTAATCCATTTTGGTTTTAGTTTAATCAATAGTGAAAGAGATAGGTCTAGCTTTAGTCTTTGGCAGGCTTAAGCCCAGTTTTTCCAACACCATTTGTTAAAGAGACTATCTTTTCTCCACTGAGGATGTTTGGCTCCTTTGTCAATGCTGAGGCCAAAGTGATTCAATGCGATTCCTATTGAAATCCCAACAGTGTATCTCACAGATCTACAGAAAATAATCTAAAAATTCATCTGGAACCACAAGAGACCTAGAATGACAAAAGCAATTTTAGGCAATAGGGACATAGCACGGGGTATCATGATCCCCAACTAGAAACTATGCTACAAAGCCAGGGTGATTAAAATTGCATGATACTGACAAAGTAATGGACCCAAGGATCAGTGAAATAGAGTAGAAGATCCAGAAACAACTTTGGATACAGTACAAGATTTTCAATCCTGTCCTGGATTTTAGAAACACAATTTTTAAAAATTAGAGGATTTGCTTTTTTTAAATTTTCTTATAAAGCTAATAAACTCTGGTCATCCTATGCCTTTGGAAAAAAATTAATAGAGGTATATAAGTGCTTAGAAAATGTAAAATATTATTTCCTCATTTCAAAAGGGGGAGAGCAACAAAACGCATCTGATTAAATGAAAAGAGCAGTTTTGAGAGATGTGGACATTTTCATGATATGTAAACACTGCGAGGCATAAAATGCAAAATGAGAAAACCCACAAATTGAGTTCCATTTAGATAAAAATTACAATGTGGTTATCATTGAAATTTCTAGTTGTTTTGCAATGTACTGGGCTTTATATTCCAATGATGTTATTTTATTGCTTATAACATTAATTTTCTTATTTAACATAGTCATAAGGGAAACTATGTTATTAACCTTATATATACAACTTAATTGGAATGAAAGGGAAAATCTTGACAAAAATCCTAAAGGCAGGAAGTCCAGGGGAAAGATCAGTATTCAGACCTTCTTTTGTTCACTGCATTATAGGAGACAGCAAGATAAGTGAGCATATAGCTAATAGAAGAGACTATAATTCCAGCTATCTTATTTTTGGTGTTAGTTATCAATTCTATCAGTCATTAATGTATCACCATCCAAATATTTTACAGAATAAACAAATATAATAAATGTATACATTTTTCTATTAAACACAGAAGGATTGTTTTGATGTTCTAGGGAAATCAACTTCTATAAATCAAGCTTCGCTGAACAGATATGAGATAAAAGCTAGAATGAGAAAACAAATTTTAGAGTTCTTTAGCAACCAAATAATGTCTATAGCCTTCCAAAAGAAGAGCCTTGAAACCAGTTTTGCCCTTCTCCAATCCATTTTCAATTCTATAATCAAGGAAAACTTTCCAAAACACTAAGATCACCATTGACTATTTAGACAACATGAATCGTCTTTAATAGTTACGATACCACTCTTGATTGTCTTAGATCTGATTTCACTTTCTGTACCTGCAATTTTTAACTGAGGGTGATTTTACTCTCTGAAGGTCAGTTGGAAATGTATGGGAATTTATTTTTTATTTTAGAAGCAGGAGAGTGTAATTATAATTTAGTAGGTATAGACCAAGGGAGTGGAGAAACTTATTTAATACATAAGATAGTCCCCATGGTAAAGAGTTATCTAGTTGGGCCAGAGGGTTAGCTCCGTGGTTCCAGTGCCTGCCTCGCAAGCGCAAGGTCCTGAGTTCGATCCCCGGTAACCACATATAATGCTGGGCGTGGAGACACGCCCACCAACAATCAACACCACATACCACAGTGCCGGGCGGGGTGGCTCACGCCTGTCATCCCAGCACTCGGGAGGCAGAGACAGGAGGATTGCTGAGTTCCCGGCGGCTTGCCTGGGCGCCGTAGTGAGCTCAGGGCCAGCCTGAACTACAAAGCAAGACCCTGTCTCAAAAAGCAAAAAAAAAAAAAAAAAAAAAAAGAATTATCTAGTCCAACATGTCATCAACAGTGCCATTGTGAACACTTTTATCTGCAGACATGTATTAGATTAATTAATTTTGATAATGTCACTGCTAACAAGATAAAATTCAAATTTATCCAAATTAGCAAATCCTTCATTGTGTGATTCTATTATCAACATTATTTCTTCTCATGATACTTCCTATTTCTGTTACTAATCATTTCATTGTCATGTATGTCTAATTCAAAATAATACAAGCTAAGCCACAAGGACAAACAGCTCTGAAATTAGAATATCATTAGTTTAAGATCACCAAGTTTAGTTCCTGTGCTACAAATGCATCGGTGGCCAATGGGATGAGTATTTTCCTTGTCTTACTTACCAGCTATTCTGGCATATGGAAGCTTCACTCTCAAACTGAGGTTCAGGTTTCAAACTGGAAAGGACATAGAACAGGAGCAGTATGTTTGTCATAATTGTTCCTCTCCACTCACTTCCTCCAGCAAGGCACGTGGTCTTCCAAAATTCAAAGGAAATGGTTCCTAGAAGAAAAAAGGATGCAAAAACCCTTAGTGAATATTAGTAGCATCCTATTTTACACTTTTTCCTTATTTCCAATGCCAAGTCACAGCATTTTAGTTTGATTTGATGAATCGCTTTTTGGATAAACACATCTGAACTTATTTTCTTGGTAGACGTGGTTGGAATCGGTCCTTTTTAGTCACATCAGTCTTTGAAAATAGTTTTCACTCTACCTAACACTTACTATGCAGGTCTGGTCACTAGCTCACCTTTATGTAGGTTACTGACTCAAGGACAATTAAGGTAATCATTATATTCATAAAATCATCATACATGAAATAATCTATGAAATTAATTCTAAAAAAAATCAGTTTTCCCAAATTATGCAATGCCTTATAGAGTAGTTGTTTTTCCATAATTAAAGTTTCTTTTCGTTTGTGTACCTAATGATTCTCTGAATTGATTTCCTGTCTATATTTCCCCTTCTTAGATGAGGAAATGGTTCTCCTATCTTAATAGCAACATAGAGTGTGATATGAGAGCATTACTCTATAAGTTTTTTTAATTGTAGAGCACTCAAAGCAATGTTTTTTCTTTAAAAATGTCATTACTAAGTGAAGATAAGAGAAATTGTTGAGAATAGTCAAATACTTGTTCAACGTGTTTGCCTTTAAGCAACACAAGAGCTTTCATTTTTAACTGCAGACAGCTTTCAGCAACCCCTGAAGAAAAGACTGATCAGCAAAGCTGTGGTGAATCTAATGGGTCCCTAAGAAACCAAAAACTGTTTAAGGAAGACTGACATTTTTCCCTCCTGACGATACTGCTTTCTCCATACTATTGTGAAAACCCTTCATCACTGGCGAAAGTGGATGGACTTTATTTATAAACCAAAAATTTCAACTGAGGAAATACAACTATAAAATTGAATTTCAGAGAAAGTTTCTTGGACTTATAACACTTCAGTTTTGAATTTTACCACATCTAAGATTTGGATTTTTGGTTTCCTTGCTATAAAAGTAGAAATAATAACAGTGTCTGATTCACTTTAATTACCAATAACAAAAATATTAATTTAACTATACTTTGTAAAATATTACAAAAGGATAGAAGCTCCTTGTTACCATTAATATATCAAAGCTACTAAAAATAATCTGAATCCTAGCAGTACAAGATACTCAAATCTTGAAACCATTTAAAAGTATTCATAAAAGGTATCAATATATGGGCCGGAGGGTTAGCTCAGTGGTTCCAGCGCCTGCCTCGCAAGCGCAAGGTCCTGAGTTTGATCCCCGGTAACCACATAGAATGCTGGGCGTGGAGACACGCCCACCAACAATCAACACCGCATACTACAATGCCGGACGTGGTGGCTCCCGCCTGTAATCCCAGCACTCGGGAGGCAGAGACAGGAGGATTGCCATAGTGAGCTCAGGGCCAGCCTGAACTACAACGTGAGACCCTGTCTCAAAAAGCAAAAAAAAAAAAAAAAAAAAAAAGATATCAATATATGATGTTGTTAGAAAAAAAATATTTACCATTTGGTGTATAATATGTTACAAATATTTTAAGTATATAATTCTCTGAAAATAAAACATTTCAAAAAAGCTACAAATACATGTTTTGATATGCAGTAAATTTAACTACAGTGAATATTTTGTAAGAACTAAGAAAGAAGGATAAATAATTTGGCTTTCTATATTGAAACTAAAAAGCAAGTTCTTTAGACAAAGGATAACAAATGCTTTTTATTTCTGCACATGGATTATTCTATCATTAAAATTTGTACAATAGAAATAAATTTAATTTCCTTTAACTGGAAAAATACAAGAAAGTAAAAAAGTTAGAATAACTAGACCTTTCAACTATTACCACTGGTATCTACTTGCCAGAAATTAACTCAAAGTGGTTTTCCTTTTAAAAATTAATTATGGTGCAAAAGCAATACATAGGCCAGGCATTTAGCTCAGTGGTTCTAGCTGCCTGGCAAGGACAGAGTCCCTGGATGGATCCCTGGTGACCACACACCACAGTGCCAGGTGTGGTGACTCACGCCTGCCATGCCAGCACTCAGGGGGCAGAGCAGGAGGATGGCTGAGTTTGAGGCTTTCCTGGGCTACAGAGTGAGCTCAGGGCCAGCCTGAACTACCAAGCGAGACCCTGTCTCCAAACAAACAATCAAACAAATAAATAAATAAAATTTCAAAACCACCTGCGGTATTTCTGGTCCTTCCTGGACTGTGGCCCTGTAGCGGGATGCTGCTCGCAAGGCTGTGCAGCCAACAGGGTGACCCTGAGTGGAAACAACCAGACCTCCCTGTGTCTTCTGTCACCGCATGAGGTCTGACAGCGGGGTGGGACCTGTGGATGTTTGCCTTAGGTATCTCCAGGGTGCGATGTGAATACAGGACACAACCCGCCCTCAGTCAGCATATATCTGTATTTAGTTCAAAAGATGCAGAAGGAATTACTAGGAACAGAAGGAGAGAGAGAGAGAGAGAGAGAGAGAGAGAGAGAGAGAGAGAGAGAGAGAGACAGACAGA
>PVIC010022433.1:0-27711 GCA_004025085.1 Thryonomys swinderianus | reverse complement strand
CACACCTGCTCATACCGGGGCAGGAGAAGGGGCAGCACCCTGCAGGCAGTGCCCAGCCCTCACCCGCTCCCTTCTCCCTGCCATGGCCAGGCCTGGCTCCTCGCACTGCCCGGCCTGTGACTGCGGCCTTAGGAGCAGAGTGCCCAGGGCATGGAGGTGACACTGGCAGGAGGAGGGGGCCGGTGCCAGGAGCTGGCCAAGCCCCACCCAAGAGAGTGAGGCTCCTGTCCTGGGACTCCTTGGGCAACCAGGCCAGTGACTGAGCTGGTGACCGGAAGTAAAGACCCCTCCCTTCAGGCCGGACACCGGAGATGTGCAAGGGGGACTCAGGGTTCCCTGTCTGGGGTGGGAAAGGGCTGGACAGCAAGGGCTGGGCAGTCGGGAGGCAGAGGGAGGCCGGGGAGAGGTGCCTGCCGGCCACGCAGGCCCCAAGTGATTTCTGTGGAGCTTGCAGTGGAGATAATAACACCTCTTAAACTGCAGTAATTAAAATCCTCTGCGCACAGCCATAAACCCTGAGGCACAACTTTCCTGTGAAGATGACTTTGCGGGGGGCAGTGTCAGCACCTTTCACCGACATCAGTGAGAGGCTCCTGGGGTACCTGCCGGGACCCCTCCCCCTGTGACGCTGGCCCCGAGGTTAGAGGCAGGGGCAGAGGGGCCGGAGCAGTGTCCAGGTCGGACAGACACATCCTGGCTAAGCCTGGGCGCCTCTCCTAGCGCCCCGAGTGCAGGAGGCCGTGGAGGGCCGTCCGTGGCACTGATGGTCCCCGGACCCTCGAGAGCCTTGGCTGACGGGGCCGCCGCACAGAATGGAGCCCGGAAGCTGTGCACCCTGAGAGGGACCAGGAGGAGGCTGCTGCTCTCACCCCGCGTCATCCGGGAAGCCAGGGAAACATGTTCCGGAGGCCACTGGGTCGCTCATCTCCCCAGGGAAAGGCTGGATGGCCTGGAGTTTGTAACTGGTGGTGCTGGCAGGGATGCAGGCTGCTAGGTGAGGAGTCACAGCAGCCTCGAGAGGCCACGAGGCAGGGGCTGGAGCAGGGCTGGCCAGAGACTCCACAGCAGGTGCCACGGGAGAAGCGCCTCAAAGCCCTCGCGGAACGGCGTTTCACGGAGCCCTGGAAGCGCACGCAGGCCGCTCTCTGCCCGCCATCTTGCTGTGCCCTGGGCTCCACCCTGTGGGCCTGGACCCACCGCGGAGTGGCCGGGCTCTGCGGTGGGACTTTCCTGCCCATATGCAGCTTGGTGACGCGTCACCTGCCTGTGTAGAGACTGTCGCCACTCGCGGCTCTGTGAGGCCCGGGGTTGGGTTTGCAACGCAGCGCTTCCTCCTGTGCGGAGTGTGCATGTGTCTTCCCCACGGCATTTCCCTGAGTAACACTCTGCTGCTCGGCAGAGCCGCACGTCTTCACCCCGGCGCCCACCTCGGGTGTCTGGTTGCCTCCACCGTGGCCACTCTGCACTGAGTGGGGCAAACTTCCGCGTGCGTCTGGGTGACCACGCAACACTGCTGGGTCCCAGGCGGAGCTGCCCGTGGCCCACGCCACACCGGTGCTCACTTGGTGTGGCTTTGGGCCGGCGTGGCGTGTAGTGGCCTCCTGGGGCCACTGGTCCCCGAATGCAGGTGGCATCTTCCCTGTGGCTGCTGCTCCCCGGAGGCTGTGTCCGCAGCTCAGCGCTGTCCACACTGGCCCGTGCTCTGTGCTCCTGTGTGCGCTTTGGACGTCGGCCTTCGGGCCGCGGGCTCCCAGCCCTCCTTCCCCTCTGGGGCTCTTCTTCCTCCGACCAGCGTCTTTCACAGAGCAGACATTTTGTGACTTAATTCTGCTCATAATGATCTGAAATATTTACAGAGTCTGCAGTAGGATTTCTTTCCTTGCCTCTCCCTCCTGTCACAGCAACTGTTTCCCTTCGGTTTGGGATTTTTCTCCCTTCCAGGACCCGCATCTCCTCTCTGCCCCTCCGTGGGGCCCAGCCGCCCTCGGCCCTGGTGCCTGGAACGAGACAGATGGAGTCGGTTTGCTGCTGGCTGGGGAAGGAGTCCCTGTGCCCAGCTGGGATGCACTGCCACCAGGCCACGCCGCCACAGAGGGCCATGGGCGTGAGGATGCGCCCGTGTGCCCCTGCTGGGAGACGCGTCAGGCCTTCAGAACACCCGAGGGAAGGTCTGTGCAGTGCTGAGCCCTGGGAAGTAGCTGCCGTGTGGTCACAGGGACGCAGCCCTGCGCACCCCGCACCGGAGGACGGCGCCTGGCTTCGTGTGCTTAGCTGCAGACACATGGCAGGCGAGGCCTCTGAGGACCAGGGGGCTGCGGCGGAACGGAGACCAAAGTGCCGCTGTCTTCCGAGAGGGAGCACTCAAGGGGCGGCGTTCAGTGCCACCCTCGTCGCAGGAGTGGGCGGCGTCACCTCCTGACTGCGCCTCAAATCGGGCTGGGGTTGCAGCGTCCGGCTTTGAACCGCCGTCCCTGGCCACGCCGAGAGCAGAGGGGCAACGGCCCTCTGTTGCCCGCTGGGCAGGGCCGGGGGCACGGGCACTAAGCCCTGGAGGCTCCTGAGCGCCTCCTCCCGGGTCAGCGCACGGCGTCAGGACACTCTTTTCTCCCTGGCGGCCGTGTAATTGGAGCGTTCAAAAGTAAATTATCTGCAGCTGGAAACAAGACACTGCCTTTTAACTCGGGCATTATAAGGTCAGGACTCGAGACATCGCAGGGAAAAGCATTTATTGAAAAGTGATGGGAAAATGAAATTTAAAATTCAAAGCCCACACAGGCGGTAGGAGGCGGTGCGTCGCTCCGCGGCCCCGGGCCTGGTCAGGGATTTATTTGCATCTTTATTTTGCTGACAGTGGAGATAGCGCTGCGTGAAAGGACTTCGGTATCTGCCGCTGAAAAATCAACTCTGGAATAAAGCACAAGGTGTTCGTGAGCCAGCCGTGCGGAAGGGCCCTGGGTAGAGATCACCACCGTGAGCGGACACAGCCAGCCTGGTGCTGGGTTCCTCGGTTTCCCGACTCCCCACTCCTCTGGTGGGGGCTGCCCCATCCCGGGCACACCTGTGGCTCCCCCCCCCCGCTCCCGCCACCTGCTCGACACACCGATGGCGCCCTGAGCCTCCCTCTCCTCGCTGGCCCACCCTCGTGACCCCCCTGCTGGGTCCTGGGCGCCGCCGTGACGGCCTCTGTGGGGTCCCCGGGGCCTCTGCTCCTTTGCTCGCGTTTCCCCGTCCAGCCAGGTCACTTTCCCTTCCGACCCTGGAGCCCCCTCCGTCCTTCTCGGCACCGAGGGGCGGGCCCGGCCGCGTCCTCCCGTCTCCCTCACTGCCGGCTCTGGGGCGGCCTGCGGCTGGAAGGGATGAGAAGGCGACCAGCAGCGAGGCCCGGACCTGGGGGCTGCCCAGAGCTGCCGTCTGCAGGCCGGCTCTCCGCTCAGCAGCGCCCTCCGGGGGCCGCTCGGGGTGCGCATGGGGCCGAGGGCTGGAGCCGGCGTGCGGGATCCCGGAGCCCGCGGCGGGCGTGGACGCGCAGGTGGAAGGTCTCTCCCCTGGAAGCCGAAGTCCCCTCAGTCTGAACGCGGTAGGTCGCGCAGTGCTCAGAGTTTCGGGCTTCGGGTTAGAGCCTCAGGCGAGGTGTGCCCTGCCCGCGGCGTTGGCTTTGGGTGCGGAGACGAGAGCGGGAGGCCCGAGTCGCTCCA
This sequence comes from Thryonomys swinderianus, assembly GCA_004025085.1. Taxonomy (NCBI): domain Eukaryota; kingdom Metazoa; phylum Chordata; class Mammalia; order Rodentia; family Thryonomyidae; genus Thryonomys; species Thryonomys swinderianus. Next base: position 24,016 of record PVIC010022433.1, on the reverse strand, counting down.
CGGCTTTCCTGCCCCGGGGTCGCCGCGCCCAGGAGTGGGCCGCTCCCTTCCGGGCCCGACTGACCGGCCATCCTGCGGGGCGGCAGAGCCCGCCTCCTCCGCGCCTCTCCGGCCTCCGGCCTCTTCACTGGGAGCGCCTCGGCGCCCTCGCCCGCGCCGACGCTTTGCCCCCTCCAAGGCCGAGCGCCCAGGTCGGACAGGCCACACGGCCTCGCCGCGGAAGTGCCGGCGGGCAGGCTGGACACCCGGGCCCGGCCACGCAGCCTGCCGCCGACCGCAGCGTGTGCGCGTGAGCCCTCCCGGCGGGGAGCGGCCGAGGCTGCGGCTGCCGGCCCAGAGCGGTCTGCGCGCTCTCGCGGGAGCCTCCAGGCCCGTCCCGGCGTGGCGCGCGTGTCCCGGGCGCGAGCTCCGGGTCCCGGGTTTGGCCCGCCTGGTGGCGGCTGGTGCCGTCCTGGGTCTTTACTGCAGGTGGCCCGCGCCACGTCTCTCCCCACACGGTCGGCCCCGCCCTCCCCCGTCTTGCGGCCCGGCCGCCCGGCCCGCGTGCTCAGCGCTCTCGGGAACAGGCCGGGCGGACCCGCGGCTCCTCGTGGGCTCTGCTGGAAGCGGTTACCCGGGCTCTGCGGCTCCCGGAGGCGGCGCGCTCGGGGCGCTGCTCGCGGTCTGCGGCCGCGGCTGGGCCTGTCCCGGGCTGGCGTCTCCCGCTGCGCCTCCCTCATCCCCAGGAGCTCGGCCCTGCAGCACCTGGTTCCTGCGGCTCCCGTCGGGGCTGCAGAGGGGGCGAGAGGCAGACCGTGCTCTCTGCAGAGCCGCACGGAAGGCTGAGGCGGGCATTTCCTCCGTTCCCGCGGCGGAGGAGCTGGGCTCCGGGCCGGCTGCCAGCGCAGTGCCAGGCCTGCCCCGCGCACTCTCCTGCGGTCTCTGTGCTTCCCGGTGGGCTCTTAGTCACCCCTGCCAGGCGAGGGGAGCAAAGCCGTCCTCTCCGCAGTGACTTCTCTCTCCCTCTTAAGTGCCTTCTTTGGCCGAACTGAATTTTGATGAAATTATCTCTGTGCAATCAGCGATTTCACGGCCTGTCTCTCTATACATTTGTATTTCTGGACTGTCTTGCCTTGACTTCTCATGTACCTGACACGCATGTACACGTGTGTGCACTGACAGCTCAGGCTCGCGGTGAGCTTTAGCACAAGGGTCCCCCTGGGCGCCCGGGTCCCGGCTCACCGTGCAAGGGGACTGACTGCCCTCAAGCCTCTGAGAGTTCTTAGGGGTTTTTGCTATGTGAGTTAAATCTTCAGATCGATTTGGGGAAAATAGACTTGCATTAAAATATATAGTGAATTTCTTTCTTATTTTTTTTTGAGACAGGGTCTCACTCTATAGTTGAGGCTGGCCCTGAGCTCTCTATGTAGCCCAGGCAAGCCTGGAACTCAGCAATCCTCCTGCCTCTGCCTCCCGAGTGCTGGGATGACAGGCGTGAGCCACCACGCCCGGCACTGTGGTATGTGGTACTGATTGCTGGTGGGTGTGAGTCTCCATGCCCAGCATTGTATGTGGTAACCGGGGATTGAACTCAGGACCTTGCGCTTGCGAGGCAGGCGCTGGTACCACTGAGCTAAATCTCCGGCCCTATAGTGAATTTCTTTATGGAATACATGCTACATCATCTGTCTTCCTTGGTCTTCTTAAATGTCCTTTAAAAAGTTTTGAAATTTTTTTCAGAAAGCGTTTTCTTACCTTTGTTTGGCTCTCAAGTATTTAAATATTTTTGGTTGCTACTGTTAACGGTACCTTAAATTTTGTATTTCCCAATACTGTGGTTGACTTACAGTGACACATGGATTTGAGACACTGATTTTGTATCCTGTGAATCTGCTCGAGGGTCTTATTAATTCTAATTCTGTGTAGGAGTTTCCCTCTTTCTATTTAAACAACATATTACCTGCAAACAATGAGGGTATTTTTCTCTTTGCTTGCTATACTGAAGTAGCTGGAAACTTTGGTTATGTTTGATTCTGCAAGTAAGCATATTAGAATTATGAATGACCTCTGGCTGGTGAGGGCCGGTTCCCGGGAACAATGGACAGCCCAGCCTGGCCGCCAGAGGCTGTGGCGCGGGGAGGTGCCACGTGTCCTGGGACGAGGAGCGCCCAGGCCCAGCTCTCCACACCACTGCATCGCGATTAGGACCCAACCTGTGTACTTTGGGGCGACACGAGCATTCAGAACAAAACAACCATTCCCAGAACATAAATATGTCAAGAAAATTTTAAGATAGTGGAGAAGGAAAAATGAAGAATTTTTAAAAAGTTTTAATATACAGGAAGACCGGAAAGCTGAAGAAAACAAAAACAAAACCAGGAGAACACAAGTGGACTTACCCAGATGGAAAACAAGGTGGGGCCTGTAAACCATTCTAATTTGTGCGTGGAGACTGCCTGCAGCGCCACCTGTGGGCCGGAGGAGTGTGTGGGACCCTAGCCTGGGCCTCACCCTGTTGCCAGGTGAGAGGCCCCAGGGTGGCAGCCGGGCCTCTCCGCTCACACCTCCTGGGGTGTAGGCCAGGCAGTCTGCCAGCCCAGAGGACTCTGCCAGGAGCCCTGTGGGGGGTAGCCGTCCAGTCATAAAGCAACAGTGAACACTGTAAAAGGAGTGGAACCCTATGCAGGCCGTCCGTGGCCCTTAATTTATCACCCTAGGAAGTTAAACCAGCTGGGGGCTTCCCTCCAGCCCGCGCATGGAGCTGGGCAGTGGACACTACCAGAGGTCAGGGGAAGGGAGCTTCACGGAGCCCTGTGAGGAGCCCGGGGCTGCTGGCTAAGGATGCTCACCCACTTTCCCGGGGGCCCAGACTGCCCTCCCCAGACAGATCCTCCAAGGGCCTGGGAGTGGGTGGCCCCTGCCAAGCCCTCGATGTCATGCGCACCCCCAGCCTGCCCAGCCCTGCCAGGGGGCTGCCCCCTGGCAGAGGCACCCACCCTGGAGGGACCTGGGGCCGCCAGGCGCTGTCCACCCCATGGGTGCTGAACCTCTTTCCAGACAAGCGTGGGGGAGTGGGCTGGGCTGGGCACAGGGAGGCAGGCTTGTGCGGGACTCTGAGCCAGGAGGTGCCACCTCTGAAGCACTTGCCCAGGCAGCGGCATGCCAGGGCTGACTGCAGGTGGGGGTGTGCTGCGGCTGGGCCTCGGGGCCCTAATTAGTCGGGTAATCGGCTGTTTGTGTCAACATGCCGGGTGGCAGGCTGCCTAACGAAGTGTAGAGCTGGGGGGAGTGCCTGCGAGGCCCATTGCTGACCTAATGGGCCACGGCTGCCCTGAGCTCCTGTCTGCAGCGCCTGGAAGAGCAGCTGGAAGAGCGGGCGGGCCTGCGTGGTCGGGGGCAGCCACACCCGGCCCCGCCGTGGGTTCCTTCCCTTGGGCAGGGTCTTGGGAGCCATGCAGCTGGCCCTCCCCCAAAGCTCCTTCTAGCACTTCCAGAGAGCCCGCAGGCTGTCACCCTCATGACGTCCACTGTGCAGACGAGTCGAGGGGCTGGAGGAGCTGTCCAGCCTTGGAGGCGGGGCAAGATGGCTGGCAAGGGCTGCTTCCCGCGGGCTCGCCGTGCGGCCACAGGGACAGCCTTCCCTCTCGGCCTGGCTGCCCTGTCAGGTGACGTGCTGGACAGTGCTGGGCGAGGGGTGGGGAGGCTGGGCAGAGGTGAACCGCCACTCCTCGCCTCTGCCCCGGCCTTGCCTCGGGAGCCCTGCCAGCCATGCCCAACCAGACAGCTGTCCAGGCGGCATGGGAAGAGGACTGTCTGTCCTGCACATAGGGATGGGGCTGGTGACAAGTGGAGAGGTTGGTGGGTCACACTCCCGGGGGCCGGTGCCCCCCACAGCCACGAGATGACCTGGTCGTGAATGGTGAGGACCTGGCGGGGTCCGAGAATAAGCGTAGCACTCTCTTCGGGACATTTGTAGTTGCCGCTGATACAGGGAAAATAGATCGAACTCTCAGCCCTGCTAGGTGTCGTAAGCGCGACTTCGTGTTCTCTAAAACTGAAGAGTGAAGTTTAGGATCTATAGAAGTTAAAAGTCGGAAAAATTATTAAAACATAACTTCGGTCAAGAAAGATCGAGAGGGGACTGGAAAATGGGCTGCCCGGAGACGCCCTGTTTCCCAGGAGGTTTTATAGAGCACAGACCTGAGGCCAGGTGGGTTTAAGGTGGGACCACACTACAGGGAACCAGGAAGATTGGAAGTACAGTTGCTTAGGTGACCTGAACCCAATGGCAAATCACAAAGTGGGACAAAACTATGAACAACCAGTCCGATTATGACAAGTACAGGTGCTTTGGTAATATTGATTAAATGGGGATCGGATGGAAAAGCAAGTCACGTAGCAGGCGTACAAGGACCGAGCAAGGATGCTCGGGAAGGGGAAGGATCTTTCCTGGAAGATCTTGGTCCCAACCCAGGTGGTTGATACTTAGAATATCAACCACTACTGTTCCTCCCCGGGAGAAGCAGGGGGGAGAGTCGTTTCTCTTCTTCTTATAATGTGGGCCTCCGTGAATTGGTCTTGACCTGTGCTCCGGGCTGGCTCCTTGAGGGCTGGCCCTGCGTATAAGATATCTCGTCACCCATCTATGATACGGGCACACACCGGGTGTCAGATGGGCCCGCGATGGTGGCAGGACTGAGCTGAAATACTGTCCACATTTCCCAGGACTCTGGATCACTGAGACCGCGACGCGCAGGGAAGGAGGGCAGAAGCAGGCACGGGCCTGGATGTGGAGGAATGGGGCCGGAGGTCACGGGTGGCCGCTGTGGGGCTGCAGGGCAGGGGCCTGGTTGTCCGCTCCTGCCTCGGTGAGCCCCGCCCTGGGGGCAGGCAGCTGGGAGCGGGGCTAGCTTGTGGTCTAGGTCTGCCCTGTAGAGGACGGGCACCCGCAGCCAGCAGGCCCCCGCTAGCCCTAGTGCGGTCCTGAGCTGGACTCCCGAGGCCCGGGATACAGTGAGGACTGTGCGTTCGCCCACCGCTTGACGCTGAGCCCAGCTCTGTCGTCAGCCTTGGGGGTGGCTCCCTGCCCTCCCTGTGCCCGGCTCCCGTCTCCAAGCCTCCTGGGCCTGGGAAGGAGAGCAGGCCGGCGGCTGGGGCAGAGGGGGCCGGCTGCAATTAGACTCGCGGTGGCCGCGGTGCACGGGTGAGCTTGCTGGAGCTTGGGCCCTGTGCGCTGACAGCCCCAGGACGGCGGTGGGGGCCTCCCCGGGCTGCTCGGGCCGGTGGGTAGCGCGGCAGGGCACGCGGGCTCCTTGCTGCCGAGAGCCACACGGAGACCCCTCAAGGTGAGCGGGCGCCTCTCGGAGATCATCAGAGGGAGGAGGTGCTGGGCTGCGGCCAGCAAGTAGGAATAAATCTCCATGACAAACGTTCCCTGCAAGCCCAGAACAAAGGCCACAGCCGTGTTTATCCAGCCCAAAGGCCTCGCAGACAGCCGGACCTCGGAAAAGCCAATCACGCCAAAATTGATGGCCCGCGCCGGACACCTCGTTTATTATCCAAGATGTGATAGAGACACAGGCAGGCGTGACCAGGAGTGCCGGGCACTCGGGGGGGAGGGGTGGCCACGCCCCACTGGCCAGGCTCAGCCCTCAGACCCAGCCTTCTCTCCAGGGCGAACGGGCTCAGGTCGCAGCCCGGGACGGAGGCCCTCTTACACTGGCTGCTGCCCACCGGGGGCACCTGAGGGAAGCCCTGAGTCGCCCCCAGCTGGGAGTCCCCTCCATCAGCCTTGCCCCCGCCTGCTGTGCCCACTCTGCGTCTGTGTGACTTGCAGCCTGCACCCACTTCCTTCTTGGCCACATGGCGTTAGAGGACTTAGATCTCTCTGGGCACCAGGTCATGGCATCTCTGAGCCCAAGATGCCTACATGTTGTCCCTGCCTGCTGGGACATATGCAGAAGGTCAAAGAAGGCCTGGCCCCAGGGGCTGTGGGGAGGCCATGCTGGAGCCAACGCAGAGGGATGGGGACCCCAAAAGACCCCCCCGCGGGGAGGCTCTGCCTCTTCCCCAAACACAGGTGCGCGGCTGGCCTCCTGGGGACCACGGGTACAGCTGGCCAGGCCCCAGATACTGGACAACAGCTGGGCACAGGGCACTCCCTCCCCACTATGGCTTGTGCAGGTGCATGTTCATGCACGTGTTCCATGTGTGCATATATGTGCAGTGGGAGTGTGGGTACATTTTTGTGCAGGAAATGTGTGCGTATGAAGACCTGCATGCGTGTGCACGACTTGTGTGCTCCCCTAATGCATGTGTGTGCAGGTGTGTGTGCAGTGTGTGTTCTTGTGCACATCTTTGCACACGGGCCTATATGTGCCTGTGACTCACAACACCAGCCTTGACTGTGGTGTGAATGGGCACAGTGGTGAAGCTGAGCCACTGCCAATAAGCTGGTCTCTGGGTCCTGGGACGTCCGGCTCACTGGGGCCCCGGAGCTCAGTTCTGCAGGCCTGGCCCCAGGCCAGACCCCACTGGGTTGGGACCAGACATGGACCCAGGGCCGGGCCACCTCGGCCTGGTCTGGAACACAGGTCTGTGGTGGGGACTGTCTCGCCCTGTCATGGCCCACGCCTGGGGCGCGCAGGTGGCCGAGTGCAGGCTCACATGTGCTGGGCAGCTGCCTACCTGACTGCCTCAGCTGGCTCCCCAGCTCACCTTGCTGCCCGGGGTGCTTTCTGCACAGTTTGCAAGCTCAGCGGGAGGTGGCCGATGTCCCATGGGCCTGGGGACCCTGGTGCTGGGCTCCGAGTAGGCAGACATGTCTGCGGTGACCTTTGCGTCAGACCAGAGCCCCTGGGGTGGCTGAGCAGGCCGGAGCCCCTGGAGGCCTCCAGATGCCGAAGTTGGCAGGGAAGAAGCTGGGCAGAAATTGGGGCAGCGTCGGCCTTGGGCAGTGGTGGGATCCACCCTCCTGCCGTACTTGGAGGCCACCCTGGCCACTGGGCCATGCTGGTGCCACCTGCCCATCCACCACCATCCCGAGAATGAGAGGGTGGTGGTTTCTATGGTGACAGTATTGACAGGGGACATGTGCTAGCCAGTCCCCTCCCACACGGCCCAGTCACTGTGTGGACACGTGCAGCACTGGCTCTGACCGGGGCCCCAGTGAGCGGCAATTTCCCAGAGACAGTTTGGTTCATACGAGGGCACCCGCTGGGTGGAGAGCTGGCCAGCAGGGACTCCTGGGGCGACGGGCTCGTGGCTCCCGGCCAGAGGCACGGCAGGCTGTGTCTGCTCCTGTGGGTGCTGGGCACAGCGGTGAGTCCTTCCCTTCAAGAGCCTCTGTGCCCACCCTCAGGGCTGATGGCACTGGGTCTCTGTCCAGCTCTTCGGAAGGGTGCTCACCTGTTCGCCCACCAGGCAGCCCGCGTCCTGTCCAGGGCGGCCTGTCGGGCTCCTGCACCCGTGCGGGGAACCGAGCCCGGAGCCCAGCCGCACAGCTTTGGGAGGGGTCTTTGGCTGTCATGGGTCTGGAGCCCTCACGGGAAGGTCACTCCAGCCCTGAACGCGGGGATGCGGGGTGAGGCTGCCACAGGCGAGGGGTTCCGGGGCCACCAGCCGCTGAGAGAGGCGGGAAGGGGGAACTCGGCCCCAGGGCCCGATTTCAGGGAGGATGTGCACAGGGCTCTCGTCACCGTCACTTCGGGAGAGCAAGCGCCTCTGTGGGTGCTGCCTCCCATGCCCACTCGGCCCCGAGGTGGAAACAGGAACCCCAGGAACTGAGGGCGTCCAGGTGCCTCGAGTGCACAGGGCTGCCGTCACCACGGCCTTCGTCCAGCCATGAAGGGTGCCCAACTCTACCCAGGATGCCCTCCAGCAGCAACGCAGAGGCTGCCGGGTCGTCTGGAAGTGGACATAGCGTCCACCTTGCCTGACCCTGGGGTCCCACAGTCTGCACTTTGCAGGTCAGCAAATCCCTGTTTGTGTGGGTCGTGACCGAAACCCGAGGCCCATGACAGCAAGACAGATCTGCTCCTGGAGAGGAAACACCAAGTCAGGCGGAGCCGTGGGACCGACAGGCGGGGCCTCCACCCCGCTCCGCAGCTCGGCTGTGTGCAGTGCGCAGCGGGCAGGGGCTGCCCGGCGGGGTGCAGTGTGCAGCGGGCGGGGGCTGCCCGGCGGGGTGCAGTGCGCAGCGGGCGGGGGCTGCCCGGCGGGGTGCAGTGCGCAGCGGGCGGGGGCTGCCCGGCGGGGTGCAGTGAGCAGCGGGCGGGGGCTGCCGGTGGGGTGGTCTGCCGGGCTTAGGGCTCCCGGGACGCCGGGATCAGGCCCCGCCCCCTCTCCCTGTCGGACTTCACGCGCCAGAGCGTCTGTGCGCCCCTTGCTCCTGCCCTGGTCGATGAGGGGCCCGTGTTCCCCGAGCACGGGTGGGGCTCTGAGGGCACAAGAAGCCAGGCCACGCCGGGGGGCAGCCGCTCCGGTGGGTGGAGCCAGCTGAGGACTGGCAATATTTGGGTGGAGAGACCTGCCTGGGAACACACTTCTGATGTCTATCACATTTGTGGTAGTCTCTCTCTCTCTCTGTTTCTTTCCTTTCTTCCTCTTTCTTATAATGGAAGCCATAACTCACTAATATACTCATGAAAAAAATGTCTGGAGTCGGTGGCCACAGCCTAGGGGAAATTAATGATGCCAACAAGGAACTAGGGTCCTCTCCTGCCCTCCGTCCATGCTCGAGCATTGGCCCTTTGCTCTCTGGCTCAGCATCCCCATGGTCACAAAAGGGCTGCCACAGCTCCAGCGTCACCTTCTCTCACAAGAGCATCTAAACCAGGCAGGAGCAAGGGAGTGGGCGGCTCCTCGCTCCTCAGCTCTTTCTTTCAGCAAGGAGGGGGGCCTGTGCAGAGGTCCTCCGTGTTCTTCGGCTGGTTCCAAGGGAGACCGCAGGATTCTCTGGGCCACTCACAAGTCACGCCCATGCCGAGTGTGATGCGCTCAGCACGAGTGTGCTCTCCTGGGTGGGAGGGGCCCGTGCGCCCTCAGAGGGGCTGGCATGGCCTTGGGGAGGGGTGCAGGGCAGGCCCACAGGCCTGGCTGTCGCTGGAGGGGTTGCCCGCTCGAGGGCCTCTGCTCCAGCACTTTGCTTGGCCACGATCCATGCCAGCAGGTGCTCGTGCCCAGTGTCGCCATCTGTGGGTCCCTGCTGCCCTCAGCCACGCCCCAGGGGCACAGCCCAGGGCAGAGCGGTGCCTCAGCTCATGCTGACCCTGTAGGCTGTTGCCCACCTGTGGCCCACGAGCCCTCTCTGCCCCCCTTCCTGAGAATCCTGGCATTTCTGGGTTGCAGCTTCCTGTGCACATGGGCATTGCTTTGAGGGCACGTTGCTATGGGAAGCAGGAGATTTCTATCAGACCCTTGAGGTCTCAGACCATCCCCATGGCAGCCCTGATTTTTGTCAGTGTGCCCCAGGAGCACACTGGCCAGGGGCGAGGCCTGTGGCCTCCCCGAGGATAGTCCCGGGTGCCCTCCTTGGGGTCACTTTACACCTGTACTCGGCTCCCCACCGTGGAGTACTGGCCGCCAGGGCCGCATCCCCAGGCCAGGCCTCGCCAGCCCTGCTGGCCTCCTGGCCCTGCTGCTGGCTGTGCTGGTCACCCAGGGCCCCCCAGGCCCCAGCCACAATCCCTGAGCCGTGGGCACTGCCTGATATTATTTATCTACCTGCTGGGTGGCAGAACAGCTGCTTTATTGAGATTCATCAGTCAGAGGCTTAATTAAAATACTGCTGCGCACCTAACTCGGGTGGATCACCAAAACAAATGCTTGTTTTGCTGCTGTCAGTTAGGGCCACGTGTTAGCAGCTGCCCGGGGAAGCTGCAGGTGGCTGCCCCGCCCTCCGGGACGCAGGGTGGGGACACTGGGGGGAGGCGCTCCCGGGGACGCCCCCGGGGAGGGGGGGCTCCTCTGCCGTCCTCAGGCGGGGGTGCAAGTGCCACTCCAGGTGCGGGCACCCTGGCATGCCCTGGAGAGGGTCTGCTGAAGACAGGCTGCCAGGCCCGGGCCCTGGGGTGCCCCTTGCTGTGTGACACATTGCTCCAGTTTGCACCTGAGAAGCCTCATGGGCTGCAGGGCAGGACCCCGACCGGCCCCCTGGGCCCCCGATCAGTATCCCCGGGGGCTGGGGAGGTGTTACCCTCGCCTCTCAGCCGCACCTCGGCTGTGTGCCCCCTGGCTTCAAAGTGGTCAGCGCTAGTCTCTGACAGCCTCTGTCTCCTCGGCTTCCTCTGCCGTTCTGCCTCCCCCTCAGGACCCGGGGTTCACTTAGCGCCTCGAGAGGCTGGGTGGTCTCGGTCACAACCCTCCGTTCCCTTCGCCACGGGGGGGCCTCAGACTTGGATAAGGATGTGACGCCTTCAGGGGTCACGAGAAGCCAGGTGGAGCGGGGATGCTTAGAATCCCAGCGTTCGGGCTCAGGCAGGACTGAAGGTGAGGGCGTCTTAGGCACCTAACGAGTCCCTGTCTCAAAATAAAAAAACGAAAGGTGGCTGGGTTGTATCCCATCGTGAAGGCTCTGCGTGAGGCGGGCTGGGCGTGGCTGGCCCAGGAGCCCCAGCTGCCAGGTGCACGTCCCAGAGAGGCCTGGAACAGAGGCGGCCGTGTGCCTGGTCCTCCTCCTGCGGGCACCTGCTGTGCATGGGGACCACCCCCACAGGGGCCCCGCAATGCGGGCACTGGTAGGCGCAGGAGCGAACGCTGAGCCAGCAGGGACCAGGGTTAGAGACCACCGGCCAGGTGTCCTGAGGGCCAGCATGAGGGGGCGGTGGGGTGCGGGCAGGGCAGAAGTCCCAAGGGAGCCAGTGTGATGCCAGGCGGCTTGGTGGCTGTGGGAGGCTGTGCGGAGGAAGGGGCCAGGCAGGGCATGGGGCCGGGGGGGCTCCCAGGGCCCAGGGCAGGAGGCGGGGCAGCCGGCCTGGCCGGCACTCTGTCTGGGTCGATGTCTGTCCTTTGACTCGAAGTCAGTTGGGTGGGTGAGGCCTAGCCCCGCACCTGCTGCCAGGCCGCGTGTACTGATTGAGAAGACCGCTTTGGTCCGACCCTCCCTCCCTCCACACGCCGGCCCTGGGCTGTCCGTGCTCCCCTCTCCGTGTGGCGCCCTCCAGCCCTGGCCTCTCCCAGGCCTCACTGGCAATTCGTCTACGTGCAGGGTCAGCTCGGGGCCACCTTCGCAGCGAGGCCTTCTTGGCGCAGGATGGCCATGGAGACAGGCCCTAGGGCAGTGTATCCCACGGGGCCAGTGTAGCCTCTCTTCTGTCCTGGCATCTCCAGGCCTTGCCCTCAGCCAACCCCCTCTCTCCCCTGGGGTGGTGTCGCCCAGCCAGAACCCCGCCAAGCCCTGCTCCCCTGGGAGGCCCCCTGTCCCCCACCCCGCCAGTGGGTCAGGACCTCCATCCTCACCTCCTCACACAGCCAGCTCCTTAGCCTGAGGCTCGGGACTAGACCCTGGCTGGGCCAGACACCTCACTTCCAGGAAGTGGTTGCTAGGCAACCCACCCCCACACAGCGCTTCATTTGAAGGGCCCCTGCCGACTCCTTAAAATATCAGCCCTCAGTAGTGCACGTGTGGTCCTAGGGAGAAGTGCTGGTGGCCCCAGCCTGGCGCTCCGCGGCGCTTTGCGGAGCTGGGCATGTGAGACTAACTACACTGTCTCGTCCTGTCACGGCCCTTAGCCCGGCGGGCGGGGCTGTGACCGCTGGGGTGCGAGCGCCTTTGCAAAGCCTGCCGAGTTATTCTTGAGGACGAGCTGAGAAATACATCCCAGACGTCTGTTAAGTGAATTCTGCTTGTTGTATATAATTACAGACAAAGGGAGCCGGCTAATGGGCCAGTGTCACCCTGCGGGGAGGTCTGCAGCAGCCCACGGGGGCCGACATCAGTCTTGTATCATCTAATACTCTTATCAATGATTTACAGGGAAATAAAGGGCTGCCTGTCAACTCACCGCCGAAACAAAGGAGAGAAAGTGCCCCGCAGCTCAGCAGCGTCATTCAGTCCTCTCGACGCGGGACGTTCAGAATTAAAACGCCTTCCAACAGGACACCCTGGAACCATCCACAGGGCGGCAGGTTGGACCCTGGGCCACACACACCCGTCAGAACTTCCCACCAGCTGCCGTGAGGAGAGCAGAGGCCGGCTGAGAGCTGGTGTTGTGAGACTCGCGCATAACAAAGACTCACATCCACGTTAGGAAGGAGAGAACACATTAATTTTTCACAAAGCAGGGGCAGGAGGCAAGTAGACAGAAAAACAGGCAAATATTTGAACTGGCATTTCACCAAACGCTCTCTGGACACACGGAAGATAAAACGCCAGCCGGCGACTCCTCCTTCCGGCCGAGAGACACACATCTGGACCGTGCGGGGACCCTGTCTCTGTGTGAGGCTGTCTCTGCGATGTGAAGCCGAGCAGAAACGGGGTTGCCGAGTGCTGGTGAGGAGCGAGGCTGGGGCCTGTGCGCTGGCTTCCGAGGGCTTTGATCAAGCCGGACCTGCACACGGTAATGCGGCCGGCCCGCCTCTGGGTGCAGAGCCATTGTTACAAGGTACAGACACACCGTCACCCATCGTGTAAGGACCCTGAGAGCTCTGTCCTGGAGCTGAAAATCAGCAGCCATCGCGGTGCAGTGCTCTGGAATAAGCAATGAACGGGAACCGATGACTGTTCTGTGCAGCAGGCAACCGAACAGGCCCCATAACACTGGATAAACGAGGCCAGAGGGCTGGCCATGCGGTGCCACCTGTAAATCCCAGCTTTCTATGGGCTAGGGTCGGAGGGCTACAAGTTCAAGCCCTGCCTAGGAAACTCAACGACTTAGTGAGACCCTGTCTCAAAATAAAAAGTCAAGGGATAGGAAAATAGCTCCGTGCAAAGGCCCTGGGTTCAGTCCGAAGAGAGAATCTAGCTCCACTCACTGTGCCTTTAAAAAACACATAAGCAATCATCAGTCTATATCATCAGTGACTTTTAAAATTTTTTAAATTGCAGTAAAAGACACACTGCCATTAATTCCACTCAACATGTAGCCCTTGCTTCGAATACATATTATTGCTCATGCCACTTTCTGAGCGGCTCTGGATCTTCTTTGAGTGGTTTTACCAGGTATGATCAAGATTATGGTGACTGTGGCCGCCGACTGCAACCCAGCAAAAGGGCAGGCTTTTCTTTTTAGGTTTTTGAGACAGGGCCTCGCTTTGTAGTCCAGGCTGGTCCTGAACTTACTGTGCAGAAATGTGGTGCATTTCTGTGGGTCATAAGGCCTTGTTTTCTTTTATCTGAGAACATCTATGCTTTTTCTTCTGTGACACCTAGGAGTTTTCCACGGGGTTACAGCCAGTCCTCCCGAGTGCTGGGATTGCAGGTATGAGCCGTCACGCCCAGCGTTGATATGTGGTACCAGGGATGGAGCTGACGGGGTGGGGGGACCTTGCACTTTCTAGGCAGATGCCCGAGTCACTGGGCTAAATCCCTGGCCCAAGGCAGGTCGTGAAGACAACGCTGTGTCCTACCCACCATACTCACCGGAGCAGCACCATGCGACTTCTGGCTCTTACCAGGCAAAATGACCATAAAAGAGATATGTTTTGACTCAGTCCAGGCAGCCAGAGCGGTTCGGCTCAAGTCCCCACACTGAGCGGAGTGTTTAGGTAGCTGCACATCTTTGACTGCCATGAAAATCGGTATACCTGTGACCATTTGCTCTATCTTGGGGTCACATTTGCATGATTCCTGCATGTCAAAGTCAGAATCAGCAGAAAGGAGTCTGTGGCACAGGAGGTCAGACAGAGGTCACCAAATCTGGGGCCCTGAAGGGGCTGCTGGGAAATTCTCTCTTGGTCAAGTTCAGGCTAGAGGTGTGATCTGTCCTAGGCAAAAAAGTCGTCACTCTTGGTTTGTGTGTGTGTGTGTGCGCATGTGTATGCGTGTGTGTGACACGTTAACACTAGGTCCTCTGGGGGCACACAATTGTTCTGACCCCCACAAATGGATGATACAGACTTGTCCTCAAGCCATACACATATTACCCGCGGCAGCTGTGAGATGTCGGTCTCCACACGGACAGCACGGTGCCGGCTGCAGTCCCTCCGAGAGGGGACAGGTGAGGCTGGCCTGGTTTTCTGTTGGAAGCAAGTTTTGGGGTGTGGCCCGGGAGGGAGGACCTTGCAGGGTCACAGCGGTTGTGCTGAGTTAGGAGACGCACTCTCGGGCAGGGAGCTGGGCGCTGCACCCTGAGGAGGCCGCACCTTAGGGCAGCTCCAGATGCCCGCGTGGGGGCCTTGGGTGGCTCTGTGAGGCCGGAGCCAGCAAGGGGATTGTACCGCCGAGCGGAGCAAAGCCGGGGAGGGAGAGGCCGAGCAGCTGGAGGCAGAGCCTACAGGCCTCCGGCTCAGCCAGGGCGGGCTCAGGGCCTTTTCTCCTCACAGTTCCGGAGGCTGGAGGTCCGGGGTCCAGTGCCAGCTCCTGCAGGCTCGCCTCCTCTCTGTGTCCTCAGGTGGGGGAGGGGAGGGTCTTCCTCTCCCATCAGACCGTCTCCTCAGAGATGACAACGGGCAACACTGGACTAGAAACCCCACAACAGGTTCTGAAGGCACCGGAGATGGCCCGGATCCTGGAACGGAGCGTGGCCTGCCCAGCACCACAGGTCCTGCGCATAATCAGTGCGCGCCTGGCCTTCCTGGGCCGAAGAGGAGGCTCGCCCGCGGCGGCCCCGTGTCCTTCTGGCTCTGCAGCACCTGTGGGTCCCCAGGGCTCTGCTCTGTCTCGGTGCCTCCCAACCAGGAGCGGCCTGGACTTCACAGAGCGGACAGAGGAAGGACAGGACGGTCGGCCGGAGCCCGGAGCAGGAGGGCGGCCAGGCTGCACGCCGCCCCCCTTGGCTCCACCCAGTTCATGAATATGGATTTGTGCCTCGGGACAGGAGGCACGACTGGCCCTAATTAGACTGGCTGAGCGCCTGCCGCCAGGGCTGCATCAAAGGAGCAGCGTCCTCCCCTTCCAAGGGCAGCAGCTGCTTCCTCCGCCCGGACCATCTCTGACAGCAGGCCCAGGAGCCCCGGCTATTTAATTAGCACGGAAAGTTCCCCCGCCCTGGGAAGTGATTTGATTCCTGCATTTCCTTTGCCGAGCCCCGGGCCCTCCCAGGCCTTTTATCTGCAGCGGAAGCCTGCCCCTCCCCGCACTGGGGAGGGAGTCCAGCCGTGGTCCGAGGCGCGTGGGGCCGTGGGGCCGTGGGGCTGTGGCTGTCCTGGCTTTTGCTGTGGCCTCGAGGAGCCCCTCCCCCAGCCTTGGGCATCGGCCCTGCAGCCCCTCGCAGCCTGGACTTTAAGACTGTTATGGGCTGCCTGGTGTGTGTGTGTGTGTGTGTGTGTGTGTGCGTGTGCGCGCGTGTGCGTGTGCGTGTGCCCTTGCAGTTGGCTCTCTGTTCCCATCCTGCTGGTCCAGCGCAGGACACAGGACGCTCACAGACTCCCAGGTCCCGGCTCAGATGCAGCCTCTGCCCCGTCCTCTCCAGACTCAGTTTCCCCCTTTGTGCAAACGTGTGCTTAGGAAGGCCTCCCAGTGGCCCGCACCGGCCCCAGGTTTCTTCCCATCAGCCCCTCGCGCCCCTGGTCTCCCTCCGCTCTCCCCTCCCTCTGCTCCAGCTTGAGGACGAAGATGGCGTGCGCTGCTTGTCCCCGGCCGGAGGACAGTCAGCTGTGCCGCCTGGACTCCGCTCGCCAGGGAGGGAGGCGCTCACAAGCAGCGTGGCTCTGGGGTGCACCGCCCTGAGCACTTTCTTAAGAGGGAAACTCCAGCCTTCGGCGTCCCTCGAGCACAGTGAGAATGGACAGCACACAGCCCGGCAGCTCCTGGACTTCCGAGCGAGACAGGTTCCAGAGGGAAGCCTGGTTCCCGTCGGCCCCGGACGAGCGTCCTGCCTCCCTCGGGGCCGTTCAGCACGCCCACTGGGGAGAGGGCCTTGGCTAACAAATCACCGTCATCGTTACCCCACCTCTGCCCACACGTGAATTTATGCCTCTTCCAGACAGATGCGCCCCGCGGACTCGGTCCCCACACAGCCAGCAGTTGATGGTATTGATCCAGCGCCGCCGCGCACGCAGGCACCGTCCAGGCCCCGTGGCCCGAGACCACCGTGTGGCCTCTGAGTGCTCCTCCCTCCCTCTGAGCCGAGCTGGGGCCGCCTCACCAGCCCCAGCCTGACGCTGCTGTGACAGGCAGCGTGTCCACTGGCTGCCCGCACTGTGGTCCTCGGAGGGCCTAGGAGCGGCCTGGGTCAGTGCGTGATGGAGGAAGAAGGGAGGGAGCGCGGTGTGCGTAACCCTCAAGGGACGCCGCAGCCGCGGGCAGGGGTTGCCCAGCTCCCCGGAGACGGCGTCTGGTGGTCGGGCTCGAGGCCGCCTGCTGGGGGGGCCGCTGGTGAGGAGCGGCGCCTCCGAAGCCCCACACTCCGAGCGCCTCTGGACCAGGGCGCTGCTGTCACGTCAAGCGCAGGGGCAGATTTACATGGGACTTCCTGAATTGCTTTTCTTCCTATTTTATGAAATACTTCTCTAAATGTCTGCATATAGCTCTCTTGAGAGATGGAGGGAGAAAAATAGCAATTAAAGTCTTGTCATCCGACTTGTTCAGGCCGTTAAGTTGTTCAATCTTGCATAAAAAATTGGCGCATGTGCTTGAGGCAGGAGCAGAGCACCTGGCGAGCTGTACACGTAAATCAGCTCGTAACGACATCACCACCTCGGCCTCTGTGCGGCTGCCACCCAGCCCGACTTGACCCTCCCACGCCAGCAGTGTCAGATGGGCCTGGGACATGGTGCTGCGAGGGGTGCGGGTGCCCCAGGCCTGGCCCCGAGCCCGGCCCTTCCCGGAGCTGGACTCACGTGCAGAGGAAGCTGTCGTTCTCGGGGACGCTGCTCAGGCTCCACTGCCGTGCCCTGGCGTCAGTGCCCTCAGCCATGCCTGCCTGGGTTGCCCGCGGCCAGCGTGTCCCGATGGTGATGCAGGAGAGATTGCTTGCTTTCCCTTGGAGATGCATTTCCCCCGCGAGAGGGTCATGGCTTTGACACACGTGGTATAGTTTTAATTACTGGCCATGACGCCGAGAGGCCTGAAGACAGGCCGCTTGACGGCGCCTCCTTGCAGGGCACCAGGGGCCTCTTGTCCAGGAGGAGCAGACAGGGCTGCCCGGCGCGAGACGCTTCTCCAAGGGCCGACCTGCTCCCACCAGCGAAGCCTCAGCCAGGCCGCGGTGAGCAGCGGGTCCCAGGCTGCCCGCAGCCCTGCCCGTCACTGCCTGCCCGGCCTGTCAGCCTCCGCTGCCTCGTTTCTGCAGCCCGTGCTGCGGGGCCTTCCTGGCTGCCACGGGGCGCTGGCGGCTGGGCGTGAGGCTCCAGGGACGGCGAGCACCGCTGGGCCCTCTGCCTGTGGGAGATGAGGCCACACGATCCGACTCCTGAGCACAGCAGGGCAGTGCCCGAGGGGCGGGCTGGCCCCGGAGGCTGTGTGGCTGGAGGTGGGGGAGGAACTGCGCCCACTGCCGGGCTCCAGGGCAGTCCTGGCCGCTCCTGCGCTGGGCACCCTGGCTGCGTCCTTCCGATGCTCCTGTGTCCACCTGCAGGCACTGGGGCTCCTTCCGGAGGCCGAGCCAGCCACCACTCCTCCAGCCTTGCCGGCCACGTCAGGGGGACTCTCACTGGCCGGCTCCAGGCAGGTGCTCAGGCAGGAAGTGGGTGTGGGGGCCGCAGCCAGCGCCCACTGCCCTGGGCGGCGTGGCCCTGCTGCCAGCTGTGGGGAGCAGAGCTCCGTGCAGTCCAGGCAGCTCCCACAGCTCTGGGGAAACAGGCCCCACGTGCCCTGGCCTAGCCTGGGGCACACAGTAGGGTGCCTGCGGGCTTCCTGCAGCCCTGGCACGGGCTGGCGCCCAAGGAGGAGCCGCTGTATTCCTGGTCATAGCACCCCCTCGCCCGAACAAGCTACGCCGAGCTTCCTGGAAGTCAGGAAGGGATGGCCGTGGGCCCGCCCCCAGCGCCGCCGCGTGTTCTGCTTTACACAGGGGCGCTCGGCCCTGCTTCACGGCGGGCCCCGCTGGCGTTCTGTGTGACACCCGCACCTCAGCCCTGCATTTATTTACACCACTGGAGTGTGAATTCTATGAATAAATTTTATTATCTCAGGGCTTTGGGATGACAAAAGCGTGAGAGCTGCTCGTGGGCTGCGGTGCCGGCCCCTCCTCACTGCGCCAGGCACGGGAGGGGCATTCTGGGGGCTTCATTTAGATTTTAATTAAACTGGCTTTCCCCAAACAATATGCAATAAATTAGTGCCAACCAGACCCGCAGCACCCAGGCACGAGGCAGTGCCAGGCTGGGGGGGCCCTGGCTCATGCGTGCACACCCAGTGCCCGGCCCTCTGCGCCAGGTCTCCGTGAGACACAGCCCTGTCCTGGAAGGGTCAGTGTCTTCTCAGGAACCCCACGGCAGTGTCAGAGGAAAGTGGGGCCCGTGAGGGCGGGGTCCGGTCCTGGGAGCCCCATGCCCCCGGCCCCTCTGGCTTGCCAGACCCTGGCCCGCGGAGAGGCACCCCGTCTAGAGGGCGCAGCCCAGGAGCGGGGACAGCCTGGTCCGGCCTGTGCACCGCCGCTCAGTCCCTTTCCCGTCACTGGGGAGGCCGAGGCACAGCACCCACGAGGCGGGCCACGTCCCATGCAGGCCCTAACTGGGCAGAGCCTGCCTCCTGCCGGAGTGACGGGAAGCCCTCCCTTCCGTCCGGGGACATGTGCTCAGCGGATGCCGGGAGCCCTGTCCTGGTCTGGTCTCTGAGACCCTGAAAACCTGGGTCCTAGAGGAGGCTGCGTCAGGATCCCCCACTTCCGGACTCGCTGCCTGCGGGTAGGGCAGGGCCGGGAGCCCCCGGGGCGTCAGAGTGGCTCCCAAGCTCCCGCTGATGTCAGCTGAGCCCAGGACCCGCTTGGAGGAGCCGAAGTCTAGCTGCAGGTGACTTGCAGAAAACAGAGCCTAATTTCCTGGACAGCGTAGCACAGAGAAGCGTGGTGCCGCCTCTACCCCGTGGGCAGTTGTCCCTGTCCGGCTGAAACATCTGCTCTGGCAGCTGGCTGCCCGCTGCCGCCGTACGCACGGCAGGAACATTTCACGGTGGCTCCGCTCTTGAGGAACCCCGGCCCGCTGGCGAGTCCCTCCCACGGAGGGCGAGCACAGCTGTCTCAGACACGGCGGCAAGGACACACGGGGCCCGCGGCGTTCATTATGTGGGCAGGAGCTGCCCCTGGCTGGGCGGCACATGGCCCCTGTTCTGGGGACAAGAGCTAAGTGGTGCTCCTCGAGTGGGAAGGGTGTCTGACGGAGCCCTGGCCACCAGCCCCGGGCAGGAGGCCTCTGCTGCCCGAGCCAGCTGGGCCCGGCTCTCAGGCCAGCAAGGCAGGCGCAGAGGGCGTCTGGCTGTGCAGGACCCTTGGCACATGGCTCTGAGGCGCCACACGCACACACACACGCACGCACACACGCACACACACGCAGAGCGAGTGCATGGCTGGAAGACTGGAGACACGCGGGACACAGACGGAGAGCAGACGTGTGTGGCCCTTCAGCCAACCACAGGCAGCTCCGCCCAAAGTGAAGAGAGGGGCTGCCGCTCACCCGGCCGCTCAGCAGCCCTCCCAGCCGTGGGCTCCAGGGCGGGAGGAGCCAGGGCAGATCCCTGCGGCCCGGACTGCGCAGGACAGACTCTGCCTCTCCGGTGCGACCGTGGCTGGTACTGCCCTGGGCTGGGGGAGTGGCAGGAGCCTGGCCCCCTCCTGCTTAGGGGCCAGCTGTGCCCACTGGGCTGTCCTTTCCCTCTGCCCCAGGGAGGGACAGGGAGCGGAGGACCAGCCGTCCCCATGGGCAGGACCTTGGGCCAGCGGGCTGTGCAGCGGGGACCCAAGCGATCTGAGCCGCTCTGAGCTGGTGCAGGGCCCATGTCCAAGCCCAGCAGCAGCTGCGGTTGTGGGGTGTGGCTCGGTCACCCAGCCCGGGGCGGCTGGAGAGCAGGCCCAGGGAGCCCCAGAGCAGGGGCCGAGCGGAGGGTGGGCGCTGCCCTGCCAGCCTGGCTGGGGCCTGAGGGAGACAGAAGGAGCCGGAGGAGCACGGCCACCTGTTGCCAGCGCCTCGCGCACCCAGCTGGGCTCCGACGGTGCTGTGTGCAGGCGGAACCAGGCCCATGCCGGTGAGCAGAGCGGGGCCCGGCCCTCTTGGCACTGGAGAGACCAGGATCTCAGCCAGAGTCTTGCAGGAACCCGCTGTCCCCAGCCTGGGCGGGAGGCCCTGGCTCATCTCCCTTGGTCCAGGGAGCGGTTCTGCCTCATTTTAAGGGGCGGCTCTGGCTGGTCTCCCAGCTGTGCCACGTCCACCCTGCTCCGCGCGGCCGTGCTGCCCGGTGTCCAGCTTCTGCCATTCTGAAGGAGGAGGGGTTTCCTCCGATTTGCGTTTCCTGATGCCTGGCGGTGCTGCGTGCGTGTTCATGCGCAGGCTGGCGGGCTGCGAGTCTTCTTCCGGAAGTTGCTGTCCGAGTCCGTTGCTCGTCTTAAGCGCGCTGCTCTCGGGTTGCCCGAGGGCCTCCCGTACCTGGACGCTAGCCCTCCACAGGCGTCTGGCTGCACCGCGTCTCCATCCTGCGCTGCTCTCCACCCGGCGATTGTTTCCTCTGGACAGCGGAGCGTTTCAGCTCGACGCGCCCCATCTGCCGGTGTTCCTGGCATTTCCTGTGTTTGCAGGTCTGATCCAAACATCCATTCCAGTGTCTTGAAGCGTCTCTCCGCCACCCCTGCCTTTCTTTTTAGACGGGGTCTCATTAAGTTGCTCAATTGCCTAGCCAGGGCTTGAACTTGCAATCCTCCTGCCTCAGCCTCTCGGAGTACAGCGTGCACCGCCACGTCTGGCTTCCTTTTGTTTTTTTTCTAGTAGTTTTGTAGTTTTAGATAAGGATGGTTTAACATATACAAATCAATAGCTGTGTTACGTTGTCGGCAAGGAGGACACAAATCATACGATCACCTCAAAAGACATAGAAAAGGCATTTAACAAAATCTAACATCCTTCCAGGATAAGAACTGAGCACATGTATAGGAGGAAAACACTCCAGCACGACAAGGCTGGTGTAGCCGGCCGGCAGTGAACAACGCCACGCGACACGGAAGAGGCTGAGACTCTCAGACCTGGAGGAGCCCCCCCCCCCCCCGCAATCAGGCAGGGAAAGAAGCAGGAAGGCGAAACATCACCGTCTGAAAGTAACAGGATCGGACATCAGGAAAGCTAAGGCCGCCACCGAGACTACCAGGATTAGGAAGCCGGCGGGGCAAAGTCTCAGCGCACAAAATCAACTTGCAAAAGCAGCATCCCTATGTCAATACTGAATTATCTGAAAAAGCACCAAGAAGTGAAACCCATTTATGATGAAATACTTAGGAATAAATTTAACCAGAGATCTCTATAATACAAACTACTAGATGAAAGAAACCGGGGAGGATACAAAAACCAGAAATATGTCCCGTTCGTAGATCAGAAGACTCAGCACCATGACACTGTTCCTCATGGCTCCACACCCAGAACGGTCCACCGAGTTACTGACGACGGTCTTCGCAGAACTGGAAACTGTTGGGACCCGCACTTCTCACCAGCCGCCAGGCAACCTGAGCAAAGGGGCAGAGCGGGACGCAGCGCCCTACCTGACCTTGAAATGTCCTCTGGAGCTGCAGCGGTCAACGGGCGCTGGTGGTTTAAAAAGAGACCCACCGCCCAGGGGATGAGAGCAGAGCAGAGGCCTGAGGGCGACCCCACACCCAGCGCCTGCCGGTTCGGGGCACAAGTGCTGTTAGCGCCCGCTGGAGAGAGGACAGTCTTTCCACAGAGGGTGGAAGGGGCATCGGGGCCAGCGGCGCGAGGACGACACCAGAGTCCGCCAGGCATGCAGCAGCTCCGCACCGGAGGCCGCGCGTGTGAGAGGTGAGACTCGAGAGCACCGAGTGCCGCGGGGCTCTCGGCCCACGGGGGCGCTGCCCGGGGTGGATGAACACGCAGGGGGCGGGCGAGAGCGGACTGCGCAGGAAGCCGCACTGCCAGCCGGCGGGAAGCAGGGTCTGAAGAAGCAGGCGAGCAGGCGGGGCATCCCAGAACCCGCCGGATGAATCCCGAGAACCCGCGGGACCCAGGGAGCTGTGCGCTGGGGCAGCTGGTGCTCCTCGGTGCCAGGCGGGCACACGCGGGGCCCACGCGCCACCGACCGGACAAGGCCGTGAGAATGGGCCCGGGGAATGGTGCGGTGTCTTTAAAAAGCTAACATAAGACTGCGGCTGAGTCCTCATTAGACGGGAAGGAAGAGGAGGAAGAGGAGGAAGAGGAGGAAGAAAGAGGAGGAAGAGGAAGAAGAGGAGGAAGGCTCGGAGACAGCTCCCAGGAGCAGCGCCGCGAGCTGGGGCCCCCGTCAGCCAGCGCTTCCTCATCGTCCGTTGGTGAAAATCCACCCCAGACAAGCGGGAGCTGTCAGTGAGGCCCGGAGCCACCGGAGGGCGGTCCCTCCGCACACGCGAACAGGCGCCGTGCGTGTGCGCGGTGGGCCTTAGGGCCGAGCTGACACTCGAGTTCAGGGCAGGCCGAGGTGGGAGGGGGTGGAGTGAACGGAGGCAGCTGGTTCCCAGCTCCTGGCAGCCCAGAAACCGGCCACGTCTCAGTCCGCACCGAAGGGCCACGAGGCAGCTGGGAGGCACCGAGCATCTCCGGGGTCCCGACCCAAACTGAGAACTTGCAGCCGGTTCGTCAGGAAGCGGAGAGCCGAGCAGAGACCTCACTCATCTGAAGCAGGCAGGAGGCGGCGAAATGGAAGGAAGGCCGAGAGAGACAGGAGGGGACGGAGGCACACCCAGCCCGCGGGGCTCAGGCCGCACCGCCCGGCGTGGGGCCCGAGCTCAGGGCCGATCACGTCAGACTGGACGCAAAACACGGCCGGACTGTAAGCCACTTAGAGACCCCGTCCGCGCAAATGCATAAAAACCAGGCTAAGGAGGAAATGGGAGAAGACAGCGTGCAAACACGGACCAGCAGAGCCAGCGTGTGGACGTGAGCCAGCCCAGGTGCTCGGGAGAGACGGCCGGGGCGGGCCGGGCGCGAGGACACCAGCCCCAAGCGGGCATCGTCACGCGCAGCGTGTGGGAGGAAGCGGAGTGGTGCCCTGCGGAGCCGGCTCTGACCCGATCTACCCGCACGCGCTGCGGGGGACGCGGGGATTCTGCTCGGCGCGCTGACGGGGTGACCTAATTGACAATGACACAGACCGCTGCCCAGCACCCCAGCCGCAGCCTCGCCTCAGGCCCCACCCGCGCCGCCTGCGCCTTGCCGGGAAGCGGGCCACGTCCTTCAGCACGGGACCAGGCGGGATTCCGAGGCCCCAGTGCGTGGAGGAAATCCCCCGCCCCCCGAGAGGACGCCTCACGCCTCTAAATCACGGACGAAGTCACCAGGGAACGAGGAAGCGCAGAGAACAGGCTGGTCACGGACTCGACCCATCCGGACCAGGGTGCAGTTAAAGCAGGACTCGGAGGGAAATTTATAGGCCAGCGCGCACCTAGTTAAATGAAGAAAGGCTGGAAATCAATGATCCAACCTCTGTGTCGAGAAACTGGAAAAAAACAAGCCTGGTGAGAGACCAGAAGGGAGAAATAAAGAGATGACAAGAAATCAATGGAATAGAAAACACGCAGAGGGAGGTTCTGTGAAGCCAAAATCTGGTTCTTTAACAGGATACATAAAGTATGACGGTGAAATGGGGTGAATGCTTATGTTTTAAAGTATTTATTAGAATAAAAGTCACATTGCCACGAATCCGCTCCAACCTGCTTCCAGCTCTGAGCACACCTCATAGTTCTTGCCCATTTGAAAGTGGTTCTGGAATCTTTTTTCTGAGTAGACACTCAGAAGCTTTAGCGTCCTGAGT
>PVIC010022432.1:0-27833 GCA_004025085.1 Thryonomys swinderianus | reverse complement strand
ATTCAGAGCTGCCATGTTTCCCTGTTCTTGGTTCTTTTCTTCTTTGCTTTTCCCCTTTTCTATTTAGTTTCTTGTTTGCCCCAATGAATTCACTCTCCTGGGTCTTGTGGGTATGGACTTTTCTGTGTTTTTTTCCAAGATGTTCTTTAGGATGTTTTGGAGTGCAGGTTTCGTGCTTGTGAAGTTTTTCAGGTGTTCTCTATCGTGGAAGTATCTTATTTCCCCGTCTATTCTGAAAGATAGTTTTGTGAAGTTTTTCAGATGTTATCATGGAAGTACCTTATTTCCCCGTCTATTCTGAAAGATAGTTTTGCAGGATACAACAGTCTAGGTTGGAGGTTGTTTTCCTGCAATGCTTGAAATACTACCCTCCACGCTCTCCTTGCACTGAGTGTTTGTGTTGAAAAGTCTGCTGTGATCCTAATGGGCTTCCCTTTACAGGTGATTTTCTTCCTTTCTCTCACAGCTTTCATTATTTCATTCTTGTGTTGTACATCTAGAACCTTGATAATTATGTGTCTAGGTGTAGATTTTTTTTATGTCATGGTGTTTTGGAGTCCGATAGGCCTCATTCATCTTTATGTTCATATCTTTTCCTGTGAAATTTTCTGTTGCTGTCTCCGACAATAGCTTTTTTATGCCTTTTACACTGTCTCCTGCTTCCTCAGTGACTCCAATCAGTCTTATGTTATTTATCTTTGAGTCATCTAGAAGCTGTTGAAGTGATTTCTCATGGTCCCTTGCTCTTTTCCATAGATTATACCTTTCCTGCTCTTTGGCTGCTATGCTGTCCTCTAGGTCTGAGATTCGGTTCTCTGCTTCATTCATCCTACTGTGCAAGCTTTCATTCTCCTTCATCATTCCCTGGAGCTCGGCTTGAAGCTGTTTAAAAGGTTCCATTGCTTCTGCTATTTTGAATTCTATCATCTCGCTGATCTCTTTTTTAGTGATGTCTTTCACTGTGGACAGTATCTCTGTTTTGATCTCAGAGATGAGTTCTGATTTCCATTTTACTAGGTCTACTTTAGTTACCATCTCCAAGAGTCCTGGTGTTTGAGTTTCAGTTTGCCCTATTTCCCTTTTCTCTGAGTTTGCCTGTGCTGGTGATCTTTGTGTCTGGTTTTTTGTGCATTTTCTCATTTCTACTCTTTTGTTGTTATTAAAGCTCTTCTTTGCCTGATGACAGGGCAATGTTTGTTGCAGTATTATCTGGGGCCCTTTGGATGTGACACTTTCCTGGGGGGGGGTCCTCCTTGCATCTGTAATGACCCTTGAGAGTTCTCACTTTTGACACATCATGGGAGGTATTTGAGAAGAACAATCACATCATGTTTGTTACCATAATACAAAAAATTCCAATATCAGTATTAAACACAGTAAATAAGATAAAAAGTTTTGTTAAATTCTATTCTGGGGACTTTGAGCTTATGAGTTACCTCTATGTCTATATGCCAGAATTTATAATTAATCAGCAATGTGTATACAACATACAGATCGTAAATGTAGCCCCTGAACCCTTTGGGGATAAAAGGTCACTGGGGAATCAGGGAGGTAGAGAGACAGGAGGAGAATGAAATAGGGTTAGCGGATTTAGGAAGATCACCTATACCCTGGAACCTCATATATGCCAGCAGGTACTACAGGATAAATGGGGATATGTACCACAGTACCAACTGTATGCTTTAAGACCGTTGGAGGCCTTGCACATCTTTTTATAATAGTACCAAAGAGATAGGGCAGCCTAAGAATCTTTTACCTCTGGGTATTGCTTCTGACAGCAAGGTAGGAGAGGGTGTGGGGACAAGAGGTGAATAGAGGGATCTAGGAGTAGATGGCCAAATAAAAGCTAGATTCCCCCCCCCTTTTTTTTTTAATCTTGCCTGGTCTCTCAGTGCGGCTCCAGGAGCACGCCTCCTGTGGAGGGACGCAGGAGATGACTCCAGCTCCTCTAGAGCCTGGGTCCTCACAACGCAGCTCCGGGGTGGGGTTGGGGCTGGGCGGAGGCCCTCAACCCTCCGTGGTGCGGCTGGCGCCCATGGTCCGTACCTGACTCTTCACTGCACAGCTCCGGGATACAGTGGGCTGGTGGGTGGCCTTCAGACCGCCGTAAACTGTGAGTTTCAACTTTACTGTGTGTTTGATGTTGGGAGGAATTCTATATAGTTTTGGGGCAAATTTTTTCACAGTGAAAATTATAATTAGGCCTAGTTTTCTTATCTATAAGCCATCTATGGCTTGTCAGGATATAACTTTGTTTTTTGCTTCCAGTCACAGCTAAGACCTCAGTGACCACTGATGATATGATGCTCCAGGCTACGACTGCATCAGTTGCAGACATCCTGGGGGATGGACAAACTCCTAATCAACAAAAGTTCCTCATTGTTGTAGGATGTTCCAAAGTGCAGTGTGTGAAATAGTGTGGCAAGTCCCAAGTTTTTTGTCTTTGTTGCCCAGAGCAGTGTAGATCAGGCCCAAACTCAACTTTTCATTTTTCTACTTTTCTGTATAATGAATTAATTCACCTTGTGCTGCCATGGCTTACAGGATACTAGAACCTAACTTCAGAAGTTCTAGTAATGTCCCCTTTCTCCTAAAATTTAAGATTTGTTTTCCTGAGAATGCTCCACTTCACAACATTAGAATACACATTATTCTCAGGTGTTCATGGGATGTTTTCCAAAATAGACCACATATGAGCTCATAGAATATACTTAAGTAAATGCAAAGTAAATGAAATTATATATGGATATTATCAGATCATAGTCCAATAAAATTGGAAACTAATGGCAAAATAAACCACACAAACTTCATAAATACATGGAAATTAAATAAGATCCTTCCAAATAACCAATGGGTCAAAGATGAAATTAATGAAAACATTAGAAAGTTTCTAGAATTAAGTTATAATGCCATTACAATATACTGAAACTTATGGGATACAATTAAAGCAGTCTTCTGTGGGAAAATTTAAATTTATGTCTTAACTAATACATAAAAAAATACAAATCACACATCTTTAGTTCCATGTGAGGTTGCATTACACGTATCATTATGTATTTATCCTCTATAAAATATTATTATTTATTTGATGAGTTTTTAAGATAACATTACATCCACCGGGCATGGTGGCTCATGCCTATAATCCCAGCACTTGGGAGGCAGAGACAGGAGGATTGCTGAGTTTGAGGCTTGCCTGGGCCACATAGGGAGCTCAGGGCCAGCCTGAACTACAAAGCGAGACCCTGTCTAAAAAAAAAAAAAAAGATTACATTACATCCTCAGATAAAATATTTCCTATTAAGATATTTTTGGTTGTTTTGATTTTTCTTGGTAATATTTTATATTATTAAAAGAGATCATTGTCTCCAGGCATGGTGGCTCATGCCTGTAATCCCAGCACTCAGGAGGCAGAGACAGGAAGATTTCTGAGTTCAAGGCTTGCGTGGGGTACATAGTGAGCTCAGGGCCAGCCTGAACTGCAAAGTGAGACCCTGTCTCAAAAAAAAAAAAAAAAAGAGATCATTGTCTGTATGTTAGTAGATTTAGTCTTAAGTTTTAACATTAAGTTAATAATCTTTTGCCACTATTTTCCACAGAAACTCAGCAGTATTTGTTTTGTTCCTTTGGAAAGCATTATAGGTTTCTTCACTATTGTCTTGAAAACTGCTATAAAAGAGTAAAATTTAGAAGAGTTATTATCTATGTAAGGACTATGATGAGTTCAAAGTATCTTTAGAGATATGAAGGAAAATTAAGGCTAAACTGGTATATGTAGATAGCTGTTCTTAAGAAGGAGATGATAAATGTAGGAAACAGAGAAGTAGACCTTTCAAAAATAGGAGGGAAGAAGTGAGAAAGAAGGAGAGAGGAAGAGGAAGTCAAATGGATTTAGATGTGATATGTACCTATACCAATTCTCAACAATGAATGCATTCATTATGTCTTCAAATAGGTACTAATAAAATAGATATCTCTATTATTTAAAAATATATAAATACACAAACTTTGATGTAACTGTAAATAAAATTGCTAATAAAAATGATCATAATCATTGAAATCTAATGATTTCTAACAAATGGAAACAAATTTAGTGTTTCTGAAAGGTTAGATTTATGCTGGGCGTGGTGGCTCACACCTGTAATCCCAGCACTCAGGAGGCAGAGACAGAAGGATTGCTGAGTTCGAAGCTTGCCTGGGCTCCATAGTGAGCTCAGAGCCAGCCTGAACTACAAAGCGAGACCCTGCCTCAAAAAAAAAAAAAAAAGAAAAAAAGGTTAGATTTATTTCCTTATTTTTGCTGAATGTAATATTTCTGCATTGCAGAAATCTTTGTGTGCCTGTAAACAGTTAGATCCCATTAATGATTAATAATGTTTCAAGATGGAAACATATGATTCATTGTTTATACAGAAGTGAGCTATAATATCATGAATGAATAATTCAAAATATTACACACAGGAATTTAGACTCATTCTGTGAATAAAATGGTTACAGATTTTGGAGGAGTTACACAAATTGCTTTACCAAGAATTCTATATAAGAATAGAGGTCCTAAAACTAGGGAATGTAGTTGAAGATTCTCAGAGCAATAGAATTTATATTTTATGAGAATATTTAAATAGGTCTGCTTGTGAAAACATTATTCTAATTTAATTGAACATGTGCCTATATTTTTATCCAAACATTTAGTTATTATAGTCATTCACAGATCTGTACACTTCAAAAGACTACTTAATCCATTAATCTATTGTAATATGGGATTATTACCATGTTGAAGACTTTTTTAGTGGTTTGAAGGAGTTTTTTTTACATGAAATGTTATTCTCAGTCCGTTGATGTAGTTTTCAATTGTCAGTTATTTCTTTGTCATTTCTGAGAGCAACTTATCATGGCAATCACACATTAAGAGATTAATATTTGAAGGAATATATGTATATATGAGGGTGAGGGTGAGAGATTGTAGAAAGGGCAGGAAAATAGGGAAAAATGAGAATCATGATGGGTCATGTGCAAGTACAAATTCTCAATGTTGAAAGTGATCATACACACACACACACATATGGTGTACCAATAAAATCAATATATGGTGTAGCAATAAAATCATTTGAAACCACACTTCCAATGATCTTTTTCATCCAGCTAGACTCTTCCTTCTCATAGGAGTTCATTAGGCAATGAAGTGATGAAATGGATTAATTGACGATGGACTGAGTCCTCATTATCTAAAACAAAATCTGAACAGCTTGCAAGCATGCCTTCAACACAATGAACTTTTGGAAAGTTATTTTAGATCCTAATTATGACAAGAAACCTGTTACATTACCTGTTTTACCTCACTTCATTGAAATCTAAATTATTATTTTTAGTTGAGCTCGCTATGAATTCTTTGAAAAAGCCCTCTATATTCAAACTAGATTATTTCAATATACCTGCATACCAATTTTCAAATATTTTTATTACTCCATATCCATTTCTATTCTATATCTATCATTTCCATCTGTCATTCTGAAGTAATAATTGTCTATACATTTGTGTATTTGCCCGTGGCATTGATTTTGCTATAATGTGAATTTTACTTTTTTAACTTTAGAAAACACTTCTTTATTTAAAACACAATTTTTGGGGATAGAGGTCTGAAGGAGTACTTTTGCAGGTATGTTCCCAAAGTAAAAGAAATGCAAGTAACATATGTCAGCAACAGCAAGAAAAAAATGTCTTTATTCGTCAGTTCTTGTATAGGCTGCTACATACCTTTATGTCATTGTATCCTTACATAACTGTGTAAGCTATGTGCAGTAGTCTATGCCAAGTCATGCTTATATAAGAGTATCCCATTTTGCAAATGCACTAGATGGTGGGGTCGTGTCCTTATAGGTCCTCAAGTGCCTTCAACTTCAAAGCAACCTGAAGTGGATTCCTTATATGCTACTCCCTCATAGCTCAGGGGAATGTTACTTCTGGTGAGGGGTTCACGAAATTGACCCTTGTATACAAAGACCATAGCAACAATAAAGGGAACAACATACTACTATTAACACTATTGCCACAGCACAACTTGTGGCCATCTTAGCAATATTACTTGATTTCCTGTCATCTACTCCCAATCTTTACACATCTCAGGTACTAGTCCCTGTGGAGTGGTCATGCTTTTCTGGATCAGTCCCTTGTCAGCTTGGTGTCACTGATCCCTGTCACAGCCAGTCTGTTTTTGTTGTTGACAGTCTGTCCAGCTGAGCAGAGATGCTGGTGTGATCCTCCATGGGAGGGCCCTGGCAGTTCGGTGCACACCCAGTAATGTGAGTTGGTGTACACAGGAGATTGTGCATGCCTAGGAGACTGTCATTAGTATGATTTATTCTGGCTAAAAAGATAAGGCAGAAAGAGAAACCTTTATAGGGGGATCTCACCATTCCAGGAACATTCAGGCCACATGTTCATTTTGCAATAGGATTATGGCCATAATCATTTTACCTCTTGGAATAGGATACTAGATCTGGATTTCTGTTGCTGCCAGGGGCAAAGAAGCTGGAACTAGGGCCATCACTCCCAGGGGAATGGCCTAAGCATCCACAGTGTCATTTTCTTTCATTACCTAAGGACTTTGCTCTGTGGATGAAATACATGGATGGGCCAGCTACACTTCCAATAAGTAATGAAATGGGATGTTACCCATGCATAAGGGTTGGTACTCTCTTTGTCACTCTTGGGCCACACAGAGCATCAGTCCCTAGTAGATAGTCCAAATGTCTGTGGCAACAGCTAGAGCTTTGTCCTCATGACTTGCAAGTAGCCACACTGCCCTCAACTCTGCTCTTTGGCTTAACTTGCCTATTGTGGTTTAAACCAAAGAATTTCCATACTGGGCTGGACAGAAACTACCATTCAATGCAGGGTTGTACTACAGCTGGATTCATTGGTGTACCAAGTTTTCTCTTCCTCATGAAGGCCATATGTCATGACCCATCCATCATACTGTCTAGCTTCCTGTCCCATGTGGGTCATGGGTCCAAAAACTAATTTGGCCACCAATAGGCTGGCCAAGAGTGAGTCCCTCTGTTGCAAGCATGTCTCCATCACGTTAAGTTGGGAACCTGGGCTACTCCACTCTTGTGACAGGATATACGTGTACAGACTCAGACCTCTGTTGGGTATCTATTTTGCACTTCCACAGTCTGCTGCCCTATGACCCTTTCACAGGCACACAGAGCAGCATACACCATAACTATTTCTCAATCAGAGAATAGTGAATGTCACTTTGACCAAAAACCAGTAGGGTGTTTCTGCCTCCTTTGCTTTGGTCACAGTCCCCAGTCAAACTCAATATCATCTACATTAGCAGTTGGATAAAAGGGATGGAAGGATCAGTGTCAAAGGGCTTGGATTTGTGTGAGCATTCTCTTCCAGTCCTAAAATGCAACTCCCACTGCACAACTTCTGCTGTGTCTATCCAGCCCCATCTTACACCCTTCCCAGTCTTCAGGAATTACTTTTATCTTACATGACTAGATAACATTTAAGAATTCAACAGCTAAACCAGATGCTTGGTCCTTGTCTTCAACCATGGTCAACCCCCTATGTCAACAAATCTTCCTTTAGACTATGCCTAGTAGGTTCCAAATTTACAAGGCAATTAGAGGTTAACATAATACCATCAACCATTAGCCAAATCCACAACATGATGGTAACAACCCAATGCCAGAGTGAGACAATCCATCAAGTCTGCAGTATTAGGTACCAACATCTGCAATGAGGGGGTCACTTTATTCAGTTTCTGGTAAACCATGGTTGTCCACCATGTTCAGTCCGGCTTCTGCATGGGTCACACTGGAAATTGAAAAGGCTGTGCACAGAGCATATCATTTTAGCTCTTCATCTTTAAAATGGTCTATTCCCTTTTCTCATAGCCCCCAGACAGCTGATACTGCCTTACAAACAGCCCTTTGTAGTTTTCAGGAGAGCCAGTGGTACATGGTGAAGATGTCCTCAGGCAAAGGTATCTACCATGAAAATTTTCAAAAGGAATTTTCCCTGGATGGATTCAAGCTGAGCACAAATCACTATGTCCTCCCCAGTATATATTTAGTAACTAGAGAACTATAAATATCCTAAGAGTATAAGAAATATAAGCATCATAAGAGTGCAAGGCCAAACACTCAACCTCAATTGTTTTTTGTGGTCTCTCAGCCAGTGTTGATGATCACCACAAGGTTAGCAACATATCCAAAGGCTGCCTATCTTTCTTGCCTGTGGTTAGGCTGGTAGCCAGCAGGTCCACTGGCCGAGATTGTCTTTTATGTGTGCTGTAAGCAATTCTTCCTCAAGGTTATATTACTGAAAAACAAACATGATTTGTCCCATGTCAATTGTCTCATTGCATAGTTATTAAATCTAAGTAGGTTGTTCATTTTATGATTTGCTGTGGCATGTGACCTGGATTCCCTCAAACCAGACCAATTTCCACCATCAAGCAGTTTATCAAAGCGTGGTTACCTGCTGCCTTCTACTAGGGAGGTCTCCTGGTAATAGGAACATATGCTTCATGTGGAGGCCAGTTCTCTCTGTGCCCCTCAATATGGCTTCCACTGTGGCCAGTTCTAGTTTCTCCTCTGTACAATGCAGTTTGCCTCTTTCCTTACACAGCAGAAAAGAATGAAAAACAGACAAACCACCCACTCTGCTGATGCTGAGTGGGAGAGATTCATGCATTCAGTATTTCTGAGGCCTTCAGGATATCTCTGGGTGTCAGACAGCCTGCTTTCCAGTCCTTAAAGGTCTTCCAAGCTGCCAAAATGTGGCTGCAGTAACCAAAATAAGGCTGGGGGAAGCATGTCAATGACCCCCTAGGATTCTCGTTTGTTATCATGCCCTGTTTCTGCACGCAAGTATCAAGAGGATATTCACTTCATCCAGCTAACTGTGGCCATTTGTTGGGGTGGGGTGTGGTGAAGGAGTATTTTCATGGTTGAGATGCCTTAGAAATAGGACACACAGAGCTGTCATCAGCAACAGCAACAAGAGAAGACAGTTTTATTCTTTGACCTTTATATAAAGCCGGCACGTAGTCTTAACTGATTCCGTCCTTATATAGCCATGTAATATATGTATGGTAGTGTATGCCAAATTATGGTTATACTAGAATATCTCATTGTGCCCATGTGCTAGATGCTGGGATCATGTCCTTAAGGGTCCATGGGCATCACAGGCTTTGAAGCAACTGGAAGTAGTTCCCTACAGCAATCATTTATGTATACATCTGAAACTGTTTTGTTTTAAGGTGCTAAAGTCAAGCAGTTAAGTCTGCATTATAAGCAAAATCCTAATTTACTAGATACAAATCTTAATTTCTTATTTGCTAGCTAGTTCATCTCCAGTGATCAATACACTAGCCATATTTATGTGTGCATGTGTGGGTACTAATAAGAAAGAGATACAAAGTAGTGAAATTCTTTCCAAGACTTCTTTTAAAAATACATTCATTCATACAAAGCAAACAAATGTATAGCTTGTTGTGTTTTATGAAATGACAGCAATCAAAACTAAGATACAGCCAGGCATGGTGGCTCACGCCTGTCATCCCAGCACTCGGGAGGCAGAGACAGGAAGATTGCTGAGTTTGAGGCTTGCCTGGGCTACAAAGCGAGATCCTGTCTCAAAAAACAAAAACAAAAAACAAAAAACTAAGATATAATTCCTGATTTCTAGTCTTGTCTCTGCCACTTACCATCCATGTATACTTGGAAATCTCTGTGAATTGGTTTTCTTGCTTGCAAAGCATGTAGGATAATCAGAGCAGACTCTCAGGCTTGCTAAAGGACCTCATCTTTGAAAAGCACTTATAATATGCTTGGATGCAGAGAAGAGAAGAATTGCACCAATTTGTTAACTAACTAGAATAGAGACAATACTTGTTTCTCTTTTTTCTCCCTTAGCGCCTGTCCTGTCATGTCAACACTCCCTTCTCAAATCTTAACTGAAAAACAATTTCAAATTTTTATTTACATGTCAAGTCTACCGGCATAAGTCTACTACAGATTATTTTCTAATTGAATTCTTTATAGGTACAATTTATATACATCTCACAATCACCCATAACATAGGGGAATTTGTACCAGTATATGATACAAGTTAATTCTCATTTTTACCCATATCCCTACCCACCCACACCTCCCTACCCCCTATATACATGCTCTTTCTTTCAGAATCATATATACTCCTTCCCCTCATTACATTCCCACACCAAGTTTCCTTTGGAAATTTCCCATTCTACAAAAACTCTCATGTTTTCTAGAGCTCATTTGCACATACAGGTTGTCATATCAAAGAGAAGATCCAGTATTTGCCTATCTGTGATCTGTTTATTTCACTCATTAGTGTGTCCTCCAGGTGTATCCATTTGCATATAAATGAATCAATCTTGTCATTCTTTATGGCAGAATAATGCTCCATTTTATTTTTTAAAAGCCCACATCTTCTTTATCCACTTTCCAGTTGATGGGCATTTGGGTTGTTTCCAAGATTGAGCTATCAAGAACTGAGCTGCTATGAACAAGGGTGTACATCTGTCTTTCCAATGTGATTTTTAAAATTCTTTTGGGTATATTCCTAGCAGAGGGATAGCCAGGTCAAATGGGACCCCTAGTCCTAGTTTTCTGAGAAATCTCCAAACAGATCTCCACAATGGCTGCACAAGTCTGCAATCCCACCAACAGTGGAGAAGGGTTCCTATGTTGACTTTTTTATCTTCTAGGCGTTTCAGAAGTTAAAAATGTTTGTATTTATCTGATTTTTTTTCTCTCCTTTCTGCCTTTATTTGCTAGCAGTGATATTAATTCTAGGTGATCATTCTCTAATATTCTTTTTCAAAATTTTTCCTGACAGACAAAATAAAAGATTTCTGATTCTCTTCACACTTCTGCAGAATTCACAGTGAATCATTCATGCAGAAGAGACATGATTAGTCACGATGCTAGATATTTTCACTTAGGTTGCTGCTCTGACCCATTTCCATTCCATTTCATTCCAAATTTTGGGAAAGAACCATAAAATATATTAAAATTCTTCGTTCTTGCTATTGCCTTCTGATGCAAAAACAGAAACTGCTTATTAATTTTTGTAGGGCTACTTCTCACATAAAACCTGTGTGAAATACCTGCAATGTGAACAATGCATAAATATTACACACATGTATGCATCTAAATTGTTTAAGGTTATGTAATTATTATTAAACTACAGATTGAACCCAGGGACTGCCACACAGTAGGCGAGCACTCTACCACTGAAGTCAGTTTCTCACTAAAAATGACCTGGTCATCTAATGATGTACGAAGAAGATATGTTTTAACTAGTACATATAGAAAAGAAAAATTTTTAACTTTTAGTAACTAAAGGTCACATTTAAAGTTAAATATGTACAATTTTGTTCTCAATAAAAACAATATTCCTTTTAATCTAATAATATTCCCTAAAGAACAGCACAGCAACGGAGTTTCTGCATTCTGTCATATTTTCTCCATAAATCACCTTTTTTTGATATCTCACAATCACACATAACATTGGAGAATTTGTACCAATATATGACAAAGTCAATTCTCATTTTTACCCATATCCCCACACACCCACACCTCCCCACCCCCTATATACATCTTTTATTTTCTTTCAGAATCTATTTATTCCTTCCCCTCATTACATCCCTGCACCAAATTTCCTTTTGAAACTTCCCATTCTACAAAAACTGTCATACTTTCTAGAGTTCATTTGCA
This sequence comes from Thryonomys swinderianus, assembly GCA_004025085.1. Classification (NCBI taxonomy): domain Eukaryota; kingdom Metazoa; phylum Chordata; class Mammalia; order Rodentia; family Thryonomyidae; genus Thryonomys; species Thryonomys swinderianus. Next base: position 16,074 of record PVIC010022432.1, on the reverse strand, counting down.
TCTACAGGTACTCATATCAAAGAGAAGATCTGGTATTTGCCTATCTGTGATCTATTTATTTCACTCAGTGTGTCCTCCAGGTGTATCCATTTGCACATAAATGAATCAATCTTGTCATTCTTTATATCAGAATAATACTCCATTTTATAAAAAAAAAAAACCCCACATCTTCTTTATCCACTCTCCACTTGATGGGCATTTGGGTTGTTTCCAAGATTCAGCTATCAAGAATTGAGCTGCTATGAACAAGGGTGTACATCTGTGTTTCCAATGTGATTTTTAAAATTCTTTTGGGTATATTCCTAGCAGGAGGATAGCAGGGTTGAATGGGATCCCTAGTCCTAGTTTTCTGAGAAATCTCCACACGGATCTCCACAATGGTTGCACTAGTCTGCAATCCCACCAACAGTGGAGAAGGGTTCCTTTCTCCCCACAGCCACACCAGCATTTATTGTTGGTTGATTTTATGATAGTGGCCATTCTTTGTGCAGTGAGATGAAATCTCAGTGTTGTTTTCATTTGCATCTCTTGAATGACCAGTGATGTTGAACATTTCTTCATATATTTCTTAGCTGCTTTGACTTGTGCCTCTGAGAAGTGTCTGTTCATTTCAGATGCCCATTTTTGAATTGGGTCTTTAAACTTGGGGAGGCTGCTCTGTTTGAGTTCTTTATATATTGTAGATTATAGCCCTCTGTCTGATACACAGCTAGTGAAGACTTTTTCCCATGTTGCTGGTTATCTTTTAGCAGTGTCAGTGGCTCCTTTTGCTGTGCAGAAGCTTTTCAGTAGGATGAGATCCCATTTGTTGATTCTTTCTGCTAGTTCTTGTGCTATAGAGGCTTTATTCATAAAGTCTCTGCCTAAGCCAATGTCTCCAAGAGTTTTACCTAATCTGTTTTCCAACAGGCTTATTGTTTCTGTTTTAATGTTTAAGTCGCATATCCACTGTGAGTTTAGTTTTGTGCATGGTGAAAGAGATAGGTCTAGCTTTAGTTTTTGGCAGGTTAAAGCCCAGTGTTTCCAGCACTATTTGTTAAAGAGGATGTCTTTCCTCCATTGGCGATGTTTGGCTCCTTTGTCAAAGATAAGGTGGCTTAGAGTACCCAGGGTTGTGTCTGAATCTTCTAATCTATTCCACTGGTCCTCAGGTCTGTTACTTTGTCAGTGCCATACAGTTTTTATCACAGTGGCTTTATAGTAGAGTTTTAAATTGGGGATGGTACTACCCCCTGCCATGTCGTGGTTGCTTAGAATTGCTTTTGCTATTCTAGGTTTCTTGTGTGTCCAGATGAATTTTTATATTATTTTCTCTAGCTCTGTGAAATATAGCATTGGAATTTCAATTGGAATTACATTGAATCTGTGTAGTAGTTGTGGGACTATAGCCATTTTGACGATGTTGGTTCTCCCTACCCAGGAACAAGGGATGTCTTTCCATTTTCTGATATCTTTTTCTATCTCATTTTTCAAAGTCCTATAGTTTTCAGAGTAGAGGTCTTTCACTTCCTTCATTAGGTTAATTCCTAGATATTTCATTTTTCTGGTTGCTACTGTGAAAGGGATTGACTCCCCAACATAAATCACATTTTTATAAATTCACCAGAATGTATCTCTGCATATCTCATCCCCAAAATAGAAATACACCACATGAAAAATACCTTGCCTTGTCCAAACATTCTCAGAGTAAGGTATAAATATCTCTCATTGACTCTTCTATAAATTAAAAATAGTTTCAGCTGGGCCGGAGATTTAGCTCAGTGGTTCCAGTGCCTGCCTCCCAAGCACAAGACCCTGAGTTTGATCCTGGTAACCACATACAATGCTGGGTGTGGTGACTCACGCCCACCAGCAGTAATTACCACATACCACAATGCTGGGTGTGGTGGCTCACACCTCTAATCCTAGCACTTGGGAGGTAGAGGCAGGAGGATTGCTGGGCTACACAGTGAGCTGAGGGCCAGCCTGAACTATAAAGTGAGACCCTGTCTCAAAAAAAAAAAAAAAAAAAAAGGGCTGAAGATTTAGCTCAGTGTTTCCAGTGCCTGCCTAGCAAGCTCAAGGTCCTGAGTTTGATCCCGGTAACCAAACACAATGCTGGGCCTGGTGACTCATGCCCACCAGCAATCAGCACCACATACCACAGTGCCAGGTGTTGTAGCTCACGCCTGTAATCCCAACACTTGGGAGGCAGAGGCAGGAGGATTGCTAAGTTCAAGGCTTGTCTGGGCTACATAGTGAGCTCAGGGCCAGCCTGAACTACAAAGCAAGACCTTGTCTGAAAAAAAATAAAAAAGAAAGTTTCAGCTCATATATACAAATTTCAAAAAATTCTACTAAATCATAAAAGTCAGTAAAACAACTGAGGATCATTTAGAATAAAAACAAGACACTATTTGACACAGGGAAATAATTAAAAGTTTTTACTGTATGGGGAAAAAACCAAAAAGAAGTATTTAAAAAATTTAAAAAAGAGATAAAGGCTTCATCCTAGATCTTATATAGTGTAATATAATATAAAATCTTTTAAAAATTGTTCACACTAGTGCATTTTAATTTGTAGCCTCAATTTTAGTATCATTTTTCATGGCCTGGAAATAATGTTTTTTCTTTCTTTCTCAGCCTTAAAAAATGAGTTGTCAGCACAGCAAGGACCATGGCATCCAAAGGAGAAACAAGAACTTATTAGGCTGCTTAATCATTCACTGCTACAAAAGTCATCTACAGGGGTCTGCATAGGGTCTCCTTCAGAGGATGTCCACTCAGACTGGGCAAGGACTGATCCTGAGTCTGAGGATTCTTTCATCTTTGAGTACCAGATGCCTTTTGTTTACCATTTGCAAGGAAGTCAGTAATTTTCTTTAAGACTCCAGAAGTTTAAAATTCATTGTTACTTTTTCACCTTGTGAACTACAGAATTTATTCCATCTACAGATACACAGAGAGCTTTTATTCCAAGAGCCAAACATAGTAACATTAATGAGCCCCATCCTGTCCTCTTACTTTCAGAAATTAGTAGTGTTCTTTTTGCCCCAAAAAAGCATCTAACGTAGTCACATAAATCCTAACCTTCTTAACACACAGCTGTAGGTCCTTCCACTCAACTTGTCCTCAAATCAATGCCCCCAGTGGACTATGGAGAAAGTGAATGGTACAGATGATGCATTAACTTGGATTTCAGGAAATGATGAGTGAAATGCTTTACACTTTTTATAGTCACCATCCTAGAAAACCTATTTCTCATGCACAGTGGTAATACAGAGAATTTTCAATTTTACTTGGAGATTTATTATTTAAATGTTTCACACAAATGATATTTTAAACTGCATCTAGTGGTTAAATTTTATTCTTTTTTATGTGTTTTTGAGTAAAATACAGTATTTGAAAGCTAATTTTTATAATAATGTTTCTATCTTTTATTTGAGTTTATAGGTAATGTTAGGAATACATTGTGATCACATTCATCATTGGGAATTTGTACCTGTTCATGATATATCTCGGTTCTTATTTCTTCCCATTGCCCTGACCTCCTCTTTTTTTTTAAAAAAATTATCTTTATTGGTACATTGTATATACACATCAGGATCACACTCAATACCTTTCCCCATTGACAAAAGCTTTTTCTTTTTTCCTTTTGTCTTTCTCTGCTGCCCTTTCCCCCCAAGCCCACTGCCCAGCTCACCTTTCCCTTTGAACACTTTCTTCCTATCTCACAACACCTATTATACATTTCAGTCCTCATTTACCCATTCAGTTTCCCCAGGCCCTGGTGGACGAAGCCATCAGGAGAGTCACTGTGTCTGTGGAGTCACCTCCCAGCTGCTCCTCTCCACACTGTTTTCTGGTGTGCAGCTTTACTTTCCATGAATTTCCTTTCCTGATCCTCCTTCTCTCCATGGCCTATCTGAGGCCTCAGACCACTGTCTCCTGCTGACATATCTGAAGATCCACACATATCCCATTGCCTCTGTATTCTTTACCCAAACAGAAACCCTAGCACTTCATCATAGATGCTTCCACTAAATCCATGGGGTGAGAAGAAAACTGCATTTTTTAATTTGAATTTTTATTGGTACATTATATATACACATCATGATCACACATAACATTGAGAATTTGTACCTGGATATGACACAGTTTAATTCTTATTTTTTCCCATTCCCCCACCCACCATACAGCCCCCACCCCCTATATACATAAGCTTTGTTTCCCCTTTCTTTAGTACAATCATATTTTTTTCTTCCATCTGTTACATACCTCTGGACCCCTTTTCCTTTCAATATCTTCTATTTCACAATATCTTCTATATATTCTAGAGCTCATTTACATTTCAGTTTCTCATACCAGCGAAAAGATATGATATTTAGACATCTGTGACCTATTTATTTCACTTATAAGTATGTCCTGAAGGTACATCCATTAGAGCATAAATGACTCAAACTTATTCTTTATGGCAGAGTAATACTCCATTTTATAGGAAAAAAACCCACATTTTATTTATCCAGTCTCCAGCTGATGGGCATTTGGGTTGTTTCCAAAATTTAGCTATCACAACTGAGCTGCTATGAACATTAGTGCACATATGTCACTGTGATATGAATCTTTTAATTCTTTTGCATACATACCTAGCAGGGGAATAGCAAAGTCAAATTGGATCTCTAAACTAAATTTTTGAGGAATCTCCATTCTATGATACAAATACTGCTCATAATGCAAAATTGTCTAAAGCAAAGAATTTGTAGGTGATGCAATGTTTGAATACAGGAAAAATTTTAATTACTTTAGATCAAGCCATGCAAAACACATGCTGTCTGAATAAGAGTCCATGTCAAAAGTAAAGCCATGAAGTAGCACTTTACAAAGATGAGTCACCTTAGCTACTCAAGTGTACATATTTAGACAAAGTAAGTATAACTTGGGCTGGATATGGTGGACACACATAATCTTAGCTACTCGGGTTGGGGAGCTGACAGAAGTTTGGGAAGATCATAAGTTAGAGGCCAACCTGGTCAACTCAGTGATATCTAATTTCAATACAGAAAGTAAAAGAGGAAACAGACATAACTCAGGTGTTAGAACATTCCCATTTTCAACTGCAGGCCGGCAAAAATAAAAGACAGCTATTAAACAGATAGTTTAAAAGTATCGAGATAATACTGTTTGCTCTGTATAAAACTAATTTTCTTATGATTATGGATGGCAGTGGATCCCAAGGTTTAAAATTTCAGCAGAAATAATAAAATTATATTGGCATGCAAAATGGCAAGTGAGATAAACTAGGAATATGAAAGTTTAAAACTGTGATAGTTTAAAGTAAAAATCAATGGGTCAGTGTAATCCTGCACAGATCTGTGCAATGAGACATCCCTTTCTCCCACAAGAAGTAACAATCTAAATCTTCCTCACTTGATACATGAAAAACAAATATGGGAAAATCAACTGGATGTCATTCATACAATCACAAAAATATAAAAAAATTAGGATTAAGTCACACACACAGTAATTCTTCAAATCAAAATATTTTAAAGCCAATATTTAAAAAATGAATTTATTTCTTACTGTATAATCAGTAAAATATATCATGTCTACAGAGACAGAACACTGAGTCATAAATATTCTCTTGAAACTGATCTCAAAATATAATCTCAACCAAACTATCAATAGAATATCCTTTTTTTATTCAGGAGGGGGGGACTCTAATCTAAATGGAATTTCCAAGCCTTGGAAATCAATACCATACTCTTTATGAAAGCAACAAACACTGTGGAAAATGTATTTTTCTATATGCCAATGCCAAGCTCACAGAAGTTAAGACCATATGTCTTTTTTTTTTTTTTTTGGTATTGGGGATCAAACTCAGGACCTTGCACTTGTGAGGCAATTGCAGAAACTACTAAGGTAAATGCCTGTCCCTCAAAGTCATATGTAAAAATCATAAGCCAATAGTATTTAAGATCATGTAATGACTGTGAAAAAAATAGAAGAGAACTGAAAAGAAGTCTGTGGATAATGTGTGTGTGTGTGTGTGTGTGTGTGTGTGTGTGTGTGACGTTTTGTATGCAAATATTCCCCCAAGACCACATGTGTTCATGGGTTGGGATTTAGGGAGATTGCTGTACCATGGGTTGTGATACTGGGATTAAGGATGTGATAACTACATTAGTTTAACACAGTTCTGGTTAGTAGAGATCTCACCCTAGGTGCCATAAATCAATGCCTTTGCAGCCTAGATGGAATGTAAAGAGCAAGATGGAAGCCAGATTTTGCTGCCTTCTGCCTACCCTGCCATGGACTGTTTCTTGTCTGCTGTGCCCCTCTGCCTTGGACCCAGCTATGGATTCAAACCTCTTTGAACACTGACATAAAATAAACTTTGCCTTCTTTAGCTTGTGGGAGTCTGCTATTTTCATCAAGAAAAAAAAACAGTAACTAAGACAATTTGAGTGCATATATGTACATATCCACATGTAGATATATCCTCATTTTATGGAAAATGTGACACCACAGCAGTAAGGAAAGCACATTCTTTTCTGGAAATTGTACTGTTCTAGCAAATTAGTCTTACAAGAATAATAATCTTGACTATTACTGCATAACATGAACAAATTTAAATTCCATTTGAAGATACAAATTAGGAATAAGAAATGGTAAATTTTTGTGAAAGATAGTAGCAAACAATATTTCCATGACTTTATATAAAGTACTTTTAATCAATTTGGGTATAAACATAAGAAAAATTGATAACTTTTATAATAGCAAAATAAAATTCCTCTTTATTGAAAAGTGCTCTTTAGAACAGCATGGGAAAATATTTGTAATTAGTAATAGATCATTTATAAAAAGAGAAAGAAAGAATATTATACACATGAATAAGAATATGAAATGAGATCAGAAAATTTAAGGATTTTAAATTACATTTCAAAAATTATATGTGAAGATGTGTTTTTCTGATAAAATGGAGTATTACTCTGCCAAAAAAATGATGTTTGAGTCACTTATACTCAAATGGACACAGCTTGAGGACTTATTCATAAGTGAAATAAATAGATCACAGATGTGTAAAAAACAAATTTTCTCCAGTACGAGAATCCAAATATATAAATGAGTTCTAGAATATATGATAGGTATTATGAAATAGAAAATATTCAAAGGAAAATATGGATAGGTGTAAGTAACAAGGGCAAAGAAAAAATGTTATGGTACAAAAGGAAACAAAACATACATATACAGGGGGTTGGGGATTGCAGGTTGGGCAGGGGAATGGAAAAATGAGATATAGGTATTGTGTCATATGCTGGTACAAATTCTCAATGTTGAGTGTGATCATGATGTGTATATAAAATGTACCAATAAAGAATTCAATTAAAATTATATATAGCTGAGCATTACTCCACCTTATTAAAAAGAAAACATATCTTGTTTCTCCATTTTCCAGTTGATGGACATTTGGGCCATGTCTTTGTTGCCTAGAATAGCTTCTGCTATTCTGGGTCTCTTCTGATTCTAGATGAATATTTTTTATTATTTTCTCTAGTTGTGTGAAACATATTTTTGAGATTTCAATCAGGATTGCACCATAAAGAATGATAATTAGAGACAGTTATAGCTAGACGAATGCACATTAAGCCCATGCTCATAAATGAAATAAATAGGACACTGATGTGTAAATATTATACCACTTTTCTAATTTGAAAGACTGATGGTATAAATGAGGTACAAACTGTGTGATAGAGATTGTGAAATAGGAAGAAAAGACTCAGAGGTAAAGAGGACCTGGATGAGGACAGGAGAAAGCAAAGAAGGCAGAAAAAAATGATGCTAAAAATGGAAACAAAACTTACGTGTTTGGGTTTGGAGGTGAAAGGAAGGCAGAGAAATAGGAAAAATAAGAATTAAGACATATCATGTATAAATGCATCATGAACAAATTCTCAGTAAGGAATGTAATCATAATGCATTCCTAAAATGTACTAATAAACTCAACTTATGAGAAAAGAGAGAAAATATCCAAATTTTAAAAAATAACAAAACAGGCAAAAAATAAAAAAGATACCTTTTTTCATTTAGTAATGTATAAAATCAAGTCAAGTCACAATGAGATAGCAGTACTGAAACATCACAATGGCTAAATTGTGAAGTAGCTGATATCAAGAATTTGTCAGGTTTAGTTTAATACTAATTTTTTTCTCTTAGTTGAACTGTTACTAAACATACTTATTATGCTTCAGTTTGCCTTCATTGTACATAAACTAGAGCAACATGTACAACTTTGAGCAAAAAGACCTATAAATAAATGGTTCATAGCATTATTATTTCCACCAGTCCCAAATTAGAAAATCAAATGGATCAAATATAAGGGATATAAGGCATATAAAGTACATAAGTTTTGCTGTAGTCATACAGTTGGATACTATAGAATAAAATAAAATTTATAGCTACAAACAGCACTGAATAAATCTCATAAATATGCTAAACATAACGACTGAAAATAATACAGTTTCATTCATATTCATATAAAGTTCAAACCATAAAAGCTGTGGTTAGGGAAACATACTGACAAAAATTATGAACACAAAGTTATGGGAAAGCTCAGAGAATCGATCCTATAAAAGTTAGGAAAATGTCTGCAGTCAGGGGCAGACTGAGGTCTTTTTTGCAGGTTCGCTGTCCAATTCCTCCTGATTCAGATAATGTGATCAGGGTGTTCTCTGATTAGCATTGTGTTAAGCTACATGTTTCTTACTCTTTTTGTGGTATTTTCTGCATTAAAATTCCTGATCTTTTATAAAAGGATGCCATAGTGGCAAAAGGTCCAAATATGCAGAACCAAAACCGATGAAAAGTTTGATTGAAATCTTTTCTTGATAGTATAAATATAAAATGACATCAATACTGAGATAAAATATACAAACTTAATGTTAAAGAACAGGAAAAGTTATTTAATAGTTTTTTTTCAACTCTGCTGACCCTTAAAATGTATGTAAAAAGCCAGAATAGTAAAGAATTAAAAGAAAACAGAATCATTGTTTGAGACTCAAAATCTTTACAGGTGGGATTAAGGGCAATAAGACAAATGACTCTTGCAGACATTGCTTATCCTTCAACTCCCATCAAAATAAAGGTCTAAAACTTGTCTAAGTTACGATAAATATTCACAGAATATATGGATATAACATCATGTTTCTTTGAACTAATCTTGAATTCTTCAAACTTTACTTCTTTTATTCTCAAAAATGTTTTTCACAAATATTTCTCTTTTTCCTATTTGCTTTAATTAGATTCCACTTTTATTAGCATATATTTATCATACATGATAATTATGGTAACTGAGTTGTTGGACATATCCGTTTTGAATCTTAATCAATTATTACCCTTTATAAGATGTAATATCAGAAGAGATTACATAATTTACTAAGAAATTACACTGTGTCAAATATTTCTAAATGTGAGTTCCATTTATGAACACAATTTTAAGTACAAATCTCAGTTGATTTGAACTAATATTTTACATCAATCTTATATATCCTGAAATATTTTATTTGAATCAAAACAGCAAAATACTAAATGCAAAATATTAGTTGTGAAAATTTGGACCTTAAATATATTTAGAATAGAAAGGTAGGTTGCCTTTTCTATTGATGTCTATATTTAATATAATGTCTCTATGAGTGAAAGCCATAATTCATTCCCACAGGAATCTGTAGAAGACACTGAAGTAAATACAGTGCTTACAATAAGAATTTTGGGTTATTTCTCTGAGCTCTATAGTGTGTAGTGTGTTCATGAAAGTGAGTTGAAATTTCTACTTAAAATTAATATTTTTAAAGGACATGTTATTGGCATAGCCATTAAAAATAGAGAACTTAATGACTAAATCTAAAAGAATTAAATCTGTTTGAATAATGTAGCAACTGTCAAAATAAAAGTAAACTCCTAATATATTTCAAAAAAAGTTTATGTAACACTTCCCCCTTTCTCATTTCATTCTATAAACATAAGAAATAACAATCAGGAAAAAAATAAAGATGTCATTCTTCTATGTAATGAAAAACATTCAAGAAGTGAACATTGTTTACTGTTAATTGAAAAACAATCTTCAGGGTTTCATTAGAAGAAAAAAAGAAATTTCACTCTTTCACTTATCCTATCTAATATGATGACAAATGCTACAAGTTAATTATATTAAAAATAATTTACATTGAGTTAAATCTCAGAAATGTCAAGAGGTTAGTGACCTGACCTAGAGAGACCACTTAGAAAACATTATTGCTTCACCTTCTGAATCAAACATGCAGGGGCCGTAAGATTATTAAATGAGTGGTACTTATCTATGTCCAGACTAAGAATAATCATGTATGTGTCTATATATATATACTGGGTACAATTCAATATAGCAGAATGGACCTGAAGTCTTGTTCATCTTTATCGAGCTGCCTGCATTTATTTCTGCAATGAGTCATCACAGCTTTTCACTAATATTCTGAATATAACATGACTCTGTCCTTAAAGAGAAGGAATGCTGAGATGGAGAGAAGACAGCCATGAGAACACAGGGAGAGAGCAGAATTATTCATCTACAGACAAAGATTAATCGAGAATACTTAGGCTGTTCTGCTTCTTACCAGTGTGACTTGTGGTGCAGTGGACATGGATGTACAGACATGTCTTCACTGTGCTGATTTCATTTACTTTGCAAATATACTGTGTAATGGGACTTCTTGATGATATATGTATATGGTAGATCTATTTTAAGTTTTTGTTTTGTTTTGTTGTTTCTTTTTTTGAGACAGGGTCTCGCTTTGTAGTTCAGACTGGCCCTGAGCTCACTATGTAGCCCAGGCAAACCTTGAACTCAGCAATCCTCCTGTCACTGCCTCCCAAGTACTGGGATTACAGGCGATAGCCACCATGCCTGGCAATCATTTTAAGTTTTTGAGGACCCTTCATAACTATTTTGTAGAATAGTGGTAGTAATTTATATTTTCACTAAAATATCACATGCTACCCAATGAATACGTAAAATTAAGAAAAAAAAAAGATATCCCAAGGCAGGATGGATTTTCCCTGGAGCCTTCACAGAAGGCTCAACCCCATTGCCACCTGTTTCAGACTTCTGTTCTCCAGTTCTGTGGAACAAATAAACTCTTCCAATGAACTATCTGATTTCTCACACTTTGGCTTTCCCCCAACCACTTTATTTATTTGAAAGTAACCTGGAACTGACAAGAAACTATAGGAAACTAAAGCAGTGTATGTGGGAAAATCATCTCAATGAGGAAAAAAGGCATGGCAGGTCTGTGGTGGATGTGTGCTTCGGTGTCTCATTCAGATAGTGATCCCCAAAAGACATTTTTATTTTTCTTTCAACTTCTACTTGAATTAACTATGCTTTAAGAAATGTTATTGGGACATGCAGTTGTAGTTAGATTGTCTGATTTTATGCCTGTGTGTCCTACTTCTGAAGTTCAGAAGACTGTACACATTTTCCATATCGTTAGTATACCACCCATAATATTTGAAGGATCATCTTCCTTGTGCCCTCAACCTTCTCTTTTGTTCAGCCTATTTGGAATAGAAAGTGTTAAGTTATTTGTGTGTAAAGTGTTAGAATGCTCAGGTGTAGTCAAGAACGTATTTTTTGTCCATTCAAAACAACACAACCCCAACTATCTGCTTGATAAAGCAGAGATTCTGAAACAAAACCATTCAATCCTAACAAGTCATTTGCTAATGTGTGGGCAGCGGAAAGAATCATAAGTTATACAAAGTGTCTGTTTCAGGATTACCGAGCTATAAGAAGTGGCTGTGAGACTACTCTGCATGGATTAAGAGCAAGACAATGTTTTAAATATTTCATGGTAAGTGCCTTGATTGGATGGACAATGCCCTGGGTAAAGACAAGCTAAATTCTATTCATAACTTCAAGCATGTCCGGGAAAAATGCAAAATGGCATTTAACTTGTCTTTTCCATGATTCTTGTAAGATTCTATAGAGAATAAAAGACTCATTAAAAATTAGCCCTAGCCACTCTCATGGCTGTGGAACATATGTCAATAATCACGCTTCTTCTGATTGCCTTTGGTGCAAAAATCTGGCTCTGCATTTCTTAGAATGTCCAGATGCAGAAACACAAGGGACTAGCATGTGTTTCTGTTCATTACCGGCTGGTGTTCTTTCATGCTTTTTTTCCTTCAGTCTGTCTGAGACTCATGGTAAAGAGAAAGTGTGTGTGTGTGTGTGGGTGTGCATGGGTGGTTGTGTCTGTTTGTGTAATAAATAGTCTGCATCGCCAGCATTTGTCTGTAGTCATCTCTTAGGACCATTTGGCCTCGAAAACACCCCTGGGATGAACTTGTGCTTTGAGCCTTTACTTAGCCTAAAGACCTGCATACCTTCAAATGCCTCAGTCAGATTTCTCTCCCTTCTTAATCTATGAATTTCAAGACTTCGTATGCTATTGAAAACCTTCAACAGAGCACACATAGAGCAATCTGTTTTGCTTGTTGCTAAAGGTTTTGAAATCCTGGGTTCCCTGGTTTTTACAAGAGTAGCAAAGCTCCAATGACAATAGGGGAGAATGGACCCCTGTGTATGCGTTTGGGCACATTCTGCTCTGGTCAACAGAAGTGGCCAACCCTCCTTAGAGTTTGTGAGGAGACATGAAAATCCAGAGCCACACGGAAGCCATTCAATACACTGTTACACTAACCTTGAAGTTTCATGTCTGAGCTGTAATGACTCAGCACAAAAAGCTGCCCCTTTATTAGCTTTTGGAGTAGTTCTTGTTTCATAAGTGATCTCTACTCCTGTATTGAGATTGTACAGACCTCAGTTTATGTTGCTGATACACATGCAAGGCACTTTATCTTTTATTTCCTTTAGCTGTTTTACTTAAAACATGTATTGGGTACATGTTTAGAGCACTCAGTGTTTTCTTGTTTAATTTTCAAGATATATTAACCTGGCATTTCATTCCATAAAGTGTCAAATTGTGAAGATTTTTGAATGTATTTTAAGTGAACTTATTTTTGCTTGTTATTATCCCCTTTGTCTTATTTCACTGAAAAAGCATTGAACCTGGTTGGCAACGTTTCATTTTATAGAAAATTTATCAGGGTTTCAAGATGAGGTTTATAAAATGTTGCATGTAACATTTCTCCTATTAAAAGTACATTGAAAAATTTTTAGTTGTTTGAAACAAGACCTCAATCTGCAGTTCAGACTGTCCTTGTACTCACTAGGCAATCCTCCTGCTTCAACTTCCTGAGTGCTGGGGTTAGAGGCACACACCACCACATCTGCTCAACAAATTATTTTAAATGGCCTTATACATTTTAGATGAGCAAGTTCATTGTTAGTCCACTTTAATATAGATAAAATGTTGTATGAGATTTCTCATCCTTTTTAAGTATTTTAATATATGGTTGTCAGGAGTTATTAAGGATTAAGTATATTTTTCATATAATGAAATTTATTTAGTTATTTTTTCTGAATGTAAGTTGTAAATTTGAAAATATAAATGGCATAAAAGTCCTAAATGATACCATTTGATTATAGTCTCTATTAACCTTTTAGAATTATGTGTATTTTAATGGTATTTGCATATGTATACATCTGTATATAAACAAACATATTTATAGCTGCACTTGTATCTGTCCAGAATAAATTTAGAAATCTTATGATTGTTTAAAATATATGGTAGAATAGCAAAAGTTAATTGATGAAACTTAAGAAATTTTGAATGTTAGCAAGAATTAATAATTATGTGCTTTTTTTTTCCTTCTTGAATCTTTAGGTACATTTTAGGTATACATTGTGATCACATTTATCACTGATAATTTATAACTATACATGATATATTTATATGCCTTTTATTCACTTAATTTCTTTGAATGCTTCTCTAGAGAATGTTTTTCAAAAAATATTCCTTGTAATAAGATATTTTTAATGAATGTAAAAACATACACATGTACATGCAGAAGGGTGACATCAGTAACTGAAATTCTTTTAACTTGTCCCTTGATGATTTATGATTTGCTGATTGTTAGAGGAATCACCGTGCTGCTGTGATCACACAGTCACGAAGACCTGATCTGAAGCTAAAGTTCAGTACCCAACTTACCCTTCTCAGAAATTAATCAGCATATAAATCTCCTGGAGCCTGTGTTAAAGGGCAGGGTTTGATTGTAGGCCTGGACGGGTTTTGCATTTCTAACAAGTTTCCAGGCTCTACAGGATGCTGTTGATTCCAGGAGCTCACTTTAAATGATGAGGTAGACCTGGCGTGGTGGCTCATGCCTGTAATCCCAGCACTTGGGAGGCAGAGACAGGAGGATTGCTGAGTTCAAGGCTTGCCTGGGCTACATAGTGAGCTCAGAGCCAGCCTGAACTACAAAGTGAGACCCTGTCTCAAAAAAAAAAAAAAAATGATGAGGTAGAGCAAAGGGATGACCTGTCTGACTGAGCCTCTCTAGCACTGCCCTGCTCAGTTCCTTTTAGGTTAGCAGAGGAAGACAGAGTACCAAGTAAAACAAAGTAACAGGAAAACAGGGATAACGGAATAAAAATCATAGTCACAAGATGCAAAGAGAATATATAAATAAAAGACTGCAATAACAGTTCCTCATTACTACAAGCAAGAAAATAAGTTGCTACATGTGGCACAATATGAACCTTGGATACTGGACCTCATTTGTAACTTATAAGAGGAACTTTGTGTACACATATAAAGCAATTCTGTTTCTTTTCAGGGTGATGGAGTTGGGATTCTAAGACACCTAACAAAGACCCCTGGAGATCAGGAACAGCACTTATCTCTGGACCTTGTGGTGAAGTAGTACCAGCTGCTCCCACAAAGAGCCAGGGACACCTGAGAAAGCAAACTTAGCTACTACCCTCATTCTAATGGACTTTTCCCAGTCAGGTGTAGCATCTGTACATTTATGTGAGATAGTTAATGTTAGCAAGCCTCAATTTCAATTATGCATGACACATCTTCAGTAAAAAATAAATGATACATTGTTTTATGCCCAAACATGGCTGTAAATAGGTGGATAACCACCCAAGTTCAGAAGTGAATATTTGTGTGGGACCTTAAGGGCTGAAGAGTTCAGAGCAGTGCCAGTATCTTTACTGCAGGACCAAGTACATATGGTTTATCTATTCTAGAGATGCAATGTGATATTTTTTAAAGTAGATGTTCTTACTCACTATCGTAGCAGACATATGCAGTGGATGCTTTTTCTTTTCATCTGACGAATCTAGAATATCAATGAGATAAAGTGTTTTATTCCAAACAGCAACAGTAGGAGTTCAGAGAGCTAGAACTTGAGTGTGTCCCTTTGACTAAATGTTTTATGTCACACATTGTAATTTTTCTCTAGTTAATACATTTATTCAATTATTGTATGTTTGCTTAATTATACATTTATTAAATCATTTATTCATCTTTGTTGGCTTTTCCACTATGACAATTTAGAGGGTATAGGTATATTTTCCAGGTAGTGATGTGAGAGTTGGATTCACATAGAAAGAACTTTTAGTCTGCAAATCCCAGGAAGACTCACCTTCCAACATTTGCACACATCACAGACAAATGTTATCTAACCAGAGTGTTATGCTGCTTAGTTAAGGATTTTAGGTGTTACTGCTGAGTTGACAGAGTCCATCCACCCCTAAACTACACAGAGATCTTTAGAACTAAACCAACAGAAGATTTCCTAGAGCTCCTCGGTGTGCTAACTGTCTGCCAACATGCTACAGGCTAACAAGACTAGAAAGTTCTATTCATACATAATTCTGTCATGATTATACTGGAGTTAGTTAAAAAGAAATAGTGATGATGTAATCTAGGCCTAGAAAAATGGGTTAAGAAGAAGCTGTGGAACAATCTGCTGTTTGTGAGTGTCTTATAGTCAGGGTGCCAACCAAGTCTCAAAGCAACACAATATTTTTGTACTAGTTTCTCTTATAAAATATAATGGTATTGTATTTATAATGAATTTATTGTAGCTTTCTGTAAGGGGTACTATATACAGTATAACAAAGATACTAGGTAAAGTAACTTTCAGCAA